>JAJQOW010000549.1:0-101262 GCA_037975125.1 Latrodectus hesperus
AATCCGACATAAGATGTTTCATTCTACGAAGTACGGTGCATCGAATACATAGACCACAATTGACACACTCGTACCACTAGAAAGCGATTAACTGCAGGCTTCAACGACAAACAAAAGCAGTGCAAAGCATTTACGAACTTTCTAGCCCCTCTCATACAAGAGGAGCACAGGCTTGATTATTCATGCAAAGACTGACGTAGGATGTTTTATGCAACGAAATACTGTGCATCCAATACGTAGAAAACAATTGGCACATTCGCACTACCTTATAGCGACTAACTACAGGTTTCAGGGACAGAGTTAAAAAACATTTTAAAGCTGAAAGACAGAATTTGCTTTTCCTCCTCTACATGGAAGAATGCTGAAATTGTCTAATATTTTAAAATTGTTTCTTCATCTTGAATATAAGCATGTGGAAATATTGGACCTCTTCGTATCTACTTTCTATACACAGAAGTGGAACTGTGCTGGATTTTGTTGAACAGTTTTACTAAGATTACTTTTTTTTGAAAAGTGGTCATGATGTGTAGAGATGTAACCCCAACTCGTGGCAGAAATTACATTCATTTTATCAAAAGAATAATAATAAGGACTTGCAGTGTAACGCAATACATGAAAATACTTATCATTTCTGTTATAATTCATATTGATGAATTTAATGTTAGTTTATTTAATACAAATGATCCCCATAATTTGAATTAGCTATAAGTCAAATTTTATCTCATTTGGATCAAAAGAAGCATTTTAGAGACCTCTAAATTAAGAAGCTTATTTCTTGCCAACCCAATGCTTAGTATTAAATTAATTGTCATAATAATCAAGAATATATTTTAAAAAGCTATTTGGCGATTTGACTGTGATGCATTAAAACATATAATTTCAATTTATTTAATCTAAATACGTTTTATTTAAATTGCGAAGCCTTCTCAAATAGTTTCAGATTCAATAACTGAAAATTGTTGAGTGGCTACTTCTGAAAGTATCTCTTATGTGTTTGCAAGTTATTCGAAATTACTGGGAACCACAAGTGATTCCATTGCTCAACTCATTCGCTCGATCACTCCTGGCAATTACGAACCACTCAACTCACATTTATCTAAAGAACAAATAGCGCTCCGTTCATCTAAATTGAGCAAAATCAATTAATTTACAAGTGCGGCTTCGATGTATACGAAGTTTATAAACTAATAAATTACGATGGCAGTTTAATTTGGGATTTCCACTGATGTTTGTTGCGAGATACCTAGAATTGGAGAAGATAAATATGTGTCTGAAAATGATATTGACCCATTGGACTTCTGGGAAGCGGGCACTGTCTTAAGCTTATATTGAAGGTGAAATCTAAGGAGTTTAATTAGACAACATTCCGCGGCCTTATAACGGCTTTGCAGTTCCCTGTCTAGTGACGTGAACCATAAACAATGCAACTCTTGTAAATTCGTAATAATCTTATTTACAAGAATTTCTTAAGGGACATCATTATTTTGCATAGTTTCTAGAATCTGTGTTTCTTTTTTTTAAATAATGAAAATAATGTATGTGATTATGAATTTTTTTAAATTAAAAGATAGCAAATTTTAATGTCTATATTATTGAGTCACATATTTTAAGTAAATAAAATTCATTTTAATTACTTTTGATTTATTTCGTCATTGCCTTTTAAAGCACTGATAGTAAAAATGAAAAGTTTCGTTTAAGTGACTGCTAAATTAAAGTGTCTATTACATTTAAATGCCTTCTAGCTGTTCGAGCAACTTGAAAATATGCTTTTATAAAAATTCGTATACTATTTAGATTAAATCTTTGCTTTAAATTTTAAAAAATTAAGTGTTTCGTGTCGTTAAATTAAATCACATATCAATTAAAGAAGAATTTGTAGGGATTTAAATTAAGTAATCTAATGACACTTATTTCAATTTGCGTGACTGAAAGACTTAGATTTCAAACAATTTTAAGTCATCTTAAAAATAATTTTAATAAATACAATTTACTTTATTTGCTTCAAATTAAATTTTTCTTTTTTTTTCTTTTATGAGTAAGCATTTTTTTCCCAAAAAGTTAATAAATATGCACTCATAATTTATTTAATAAAGCATTTAATTCTTCAAGAATTTGAAATTAAACATTCCAGAGTAGTTTATTTAAGTGTTGTTTACACGCCCTTACTTTTTTTAAATAGGAGTACATCTTAGGCAAGGATGTTTTAAATATATGAAATATATTTCATTTTTAGACATTTTTTAAAAATTAAAATAAATATCTCATACTTTATACTCAAGGCAGTTTTGGTATAAAATATAATTTTAAATTACTAAATATTTATAACTCACATATGTTAACAATATTCATTAAAAGGATTAAAATACATCATATATACTCTTATTTAGGTAAACTCCAAAATATTAAAATTACGAAATTTCAATGTAGTACAAATATTTAAAAACGTTCATTTTTTAGCTTAGTATCAAGTTTCTCTCTCTTTCATTTGTATATAATTCATTATATTTTAAATATCTTAAAAACCATTAATTTTTAATAGAATACTGCATTTGAAATCCCAAAAATTTATGTAGCTCAAGTTTTCTACAGTGTTGATACTTTGAATTAATTCTGAGAAAGCAAAAAAAATAATTTCAGCTGATTTTAAGCTTTTATTTTTTCCATTAAGAATAAAAGCTTACATTTTGATTTCTTATTTAATTAAAAATTTTTAATTTTAAGTAAAATTTAAAAATTAATTTCTTAATTAAATTAAGAAATTTAATTCATTTAAAACTAAATTTAAATGCAGTTTAAAAAAATTTAATTTTAAGTGATTAAATTCTGTACTTTTGAGTAAATACACACATATTTTATCTTTGTTTTAGTTGTTTTTTTTAAATATTTTATAAATGTCTTCTTCGTATATTGCTATAAATATCTTCTATATTTTTTATACATATCTGGTGTCAAAATAAGCAGCATAATATAGACTTAACTCTAAGTCTAGAAGCTACTGTTAGCGAAATTACATATCTTACAAATCATAAATTTCAAAGCAAACTAAAAAGAATTTTACGTATTTCAATAAAAATGCATCAAGATAAAGTGCAGTTTTTATTCAAAGTGTTAACGCTTATACAACCTTTTTTCCCTGCAACTTACCATTGCTAATAAAACCGTAAAGCGCCCAACTATATTCAGCACAAACGTAGAAATAATAAAAGCTGAAGAATGATGTGTACAGACCGCGCTATACAACCTTTAAAAATAGAGGAGGACTTATAAATATATTTTGTACCAAATAAAATTTCGCAATGTATTAATGTTACTGTGTTCTCATACACATATAACATTGTCTTCAGTAATATACCCATTGTTATAAACTTTTATAATTTATTTAAAGAAGTGAAACAATATATCTAGTTTCATAAATATTAAAGTTCTTAAAAATGTCTTATTAGAAAAACTGGATTACAATATTGATAACTCTAAAAAATTGGCTATAACTATATATTTATCATTCAGTTTTGCAGACAATATTTTTAAAATCCCATTCAAACATTCAGAAAAATTTAAAGTGACATAAAATTTTTGCTCAAAAAGTATAAATTGAATACTAAGTTAAAATATTTTTAAATCTTTTGTAAATATTGATTAATCTTAAGGCAACGAGCAATGTGCATAAAATCATTACATTCCATAAAAATGCTTATTTATATTGAAAATTTCATTCAAATATTTGTTAATATTTATCCTAACATTCAAGTTTTCATTGTTAAATGTTGAAAAATCGTACACCCACACATGCTGAAAAATATTCTTAAATCTAAATGTTAAGCAAAAAATAAACAAAATCATATTATTTCTCATCCTTTTCCTTGAAGTAAACATCAATAGGATAACGGCAAGAATTTTTCTTTTTATAAAAATATGCATGTTTGTGTTGATTCACAATAATCTTACATGAATTGCAAAGCGGGTATCGGTGGTCAGGACGGTTACAGTTAAGGAGATTAATAGCTGTTTTCATATCTTGTCGTAAAAGTTCCCAAAAATTTAAATTATTTTCCCATTATTGAAAGAAAAACAGGAAATGAAATGAGCGAAAGTGGATTTGTAACTGAATCGGAAAAAAGCCCTGATTGGTTAAATTCCTGTTGACAGTCAAGATGATAAATGGATCGTAATAACCAAATATTTTTTTTTTGTTTAGAGAGAAAAGAGCAAAATTTGGCGACATTTATCCATTCAGAATCCCTTCCCCAATATCGGATAACATCAGATGATGTTACACAGGGCGAAATGTGGCCGTTAAATTCGTTTCTTTTTTATTCTTTTCAGTGCGCTGTTTGGCATTTAAAATATTCCTTATAGAGATTTATGCACATAAAATGCCTCTCCAAGTTGTTAAAAAGGCCAACATAAATCTCAACTCTTCAATGTCAATTCAGATAAGGATATTATTTAGGAAGGAAGTAAATTGCTCTGTCTATTTATTTCCAAAAAGATATCATATCTTTTGGATTTTGACATTTCTAAATTTTCCAAAATGATTAATGACTGAAATATTATGCGTTGCATAAACTCAATTAAATATTCGAAATTACTGTAATCAAATTTATATAAAGATCTAAACCGTATTTCTATGTCTGTTTATTTGTTTTTTCCTGGAAGAATGCTCACTTACGATAAGTTCAACTCTCTCTAATTGTCTCATTTTCCATTAGCTGTGTAATTTCTAGTCACACGTAGAGTTGTTGTTGCTTATGACACTTGGACAAGCCAAGCTCGCTATGCTTTTAGCAGTGCAAATTAAGTCAAAAGAGAGCGTCTTTCGTTTGGATCAGAGCACCACGAAGGTGAAAGTACGACTTTGCTCTTTTTAAGGTGCCTCGTCATTTTGAACCACGGTCAGGTGACGAGGCCACACCAGAGCTGGCACTCTCCTCTCCACATCCACGCCACACCAGCGGAAGAACTTTGGCCATCACATATTAACGTGGACACGTCCCCAACCCACGGAGTTCCAACAACCCAGTGAAGGAGAGTACACCGTGGTCACCCTCCCAACCATTGCCCACGGCAAATGATGCTCCACTTTGCTGAGATTACGGGAAGTGGCGTGAAACTACTGAGCCACTGGAGCTCAAAATGCTTCCATTGATCCAAATAAGATAAAATTTGTTTTATAGCTAATTCAAATTATATGGGAATCATATGTATCAAATAAACTAACATTAAATTCATCAATATGAATTACAACAAAAATGATAAGTATTTTTATGTATTGCGTTACACTGCAAGTCTTTATTATTATTGTTTTGATAAAATGTATGTAATTTCTGCCACGATTAGGCGTTACTTCTCTACACATCATGGCCACTTTTCAAAAATAGTAATCTTAGTAAAACTATTCACAAAATCCCGCCCAGTTCCACTTCTATGAATAGAAAGTAGATACTAAGAGGTCCAATATTTCCACATGCCTTATACAAGACAATGAAACAATTTTAAAATATTAGACAATTTTAGCATTCTTCCATGTAGAGGAGGAAAAGCAAATTCTGTCTTTCAGCTTTAAAAAGGTTTTTAGCTCTGTCACCTAAGCCTGCAGTTAGTCGCTATAAGGTAGTGTGAATGTGCTAATTGTGGACACGTCCCCAACCCACGGAGTTCCAGCAACCCAGTGAAGGAGAGTTCACCATGGTCACCCTCCCAACCACTGTCCGCGGCAAAAGATGCTTCACTTTTCTGAGCTTACGGGAAGCGGCGTGAAGCTACTGAGCCACTGGAGCTCAATACACGTATAGTAATAAATCAAATAGTAATGCAAGATTATTACACTGGCATATTATACATAATTAAAAGATAATTAATTAAAAGATTCATTCAGAAGAGAAGAAAGAAGAAATTAAAAGAGAGAGAATAATTAAAAGATTCTATTAATTCGTTATAAGTAAAACTCTGTTTATTATATTAGTTTTTTAATCTGTGCTTTGTAACAAAGGAAAAACATATGTGAATTGAAATAAAATGTGTAAATCAAATTATTCTATAATTGTAACTAATAGTTGACTACTACTATAATATATATTAATAAATAAATGCTTGAGCATTAATTTATTAAAATAGTTTTATGCTTTAAAATCCCAGAAAACATGTTAAAACCTATATTTAACATTCACAAACAAGTTGGGTATTTCTTAAAATTTGTTATTTTGCGATCATTTGTAAGAAATGCTACTTAATTTCATAAAATGAGAATATTTTATATATTTAAGTATGCATGTTTTTATTAGCATAGAGATGTTATAAAAAAGAGAGATTACAGAGATTATTAAATCATTACTCTGTTTAACATATGTGTTGTTATGCAAAGTTATTATGAAATTAACGTACTACATTCGCTTATAGAGAGGCCGTGGTAGCCCAGTGGTTTGGGCATCGGCCTTTCGTCTGCAATGACTGAATTCGTTTCCCAATGCCACCAAAGATCCACTGAGTACATGCGATATGCGTGCTCGTTTAGTCTGTGGAATCGAAAGTTCTGTTGTCGGTCATCCTATAAGGGAATGGTCAGTGGGTAGTATATTTTTAGAATTGAAATTTCATGAAAAGAAAAATTTTAAGACAACTATATTACAATCAAACATACAGACTTTTGATATCACGATGTGTCCAATCTAACTGTCCAGTGCTGTTGTAAAGCTTTATTAACAGTAGCAGTTACCATGGGTAATGGTCTGGAGAAAAGTTCCTCCCACTCCAGATCAATGTTAAAATTAAGGGTCTGGACACTCTAGTGGTGCCATCTATCGGAGGATTTTGGAGCAAAGTCGTACTTTGACCTTCGTGGTACTCTGGTTAAACAAAAGACACGCTCTACTGACTTAAATTTGCATAGACAACGGCATAGTGAGCTTGGCTTGTCTTAGTGGTTACATAAGTAACAACAACTCCCAGTCTGTCCAGTGCTGTTGTGAAGCCTTATTAACATTGTTGTCATATTATTATTGTTGTCTTAACTGTCCAGTGCTGTTGTAAAGCTTTATTAACAGTAGCAATTACCATGGGTAATGGTCTGGAGAAAAGTTCCTCCCCCTCCAGATCAATGTTAAAATTAAGGGTCTGGACCCTCTGGTGGTGCCATCTATCGGAGGATTTTAGAGCAAAGTCGTACTTTGACCTTCGTGGTACTCTGGTTAAACAAAAGACACGCTCTACTGACTTAAATTCGCATAGCCAACGGCATAGTGAGCTTGGCTTGTCTTAGTGGTTACATAAGTAACAACAACTCCCAGTCTGTTCAGTGCTGTTGTAAAGCCTTATTAACATTGTTGTCATATTATTATTGTTGTCTTAACTGCCCAGTGCTGTTGTAAAGCTTTATTAACAGTAGCAGTTACCATGGTAATGGTCTGGCGAAAAGTTCCTCCGACTCCAGATCAATGTTAAAATTAAGGGTCTGGACACTCTAGTGGTGCCATCTATCGGAGGATTTTGGAGCAAAGTCGTACTTTGACCTTCGTGGTACTCTGGTTAAACAAAAGACACGCTCTACTGACTTAAATTCGCATGGCCGACGGCATAGTGAGCTTGGCTTGTCTTAGTGGTGACATAAGTAAAAACAATATAAATTATAGAATTTTATTCACTTACTAGTGAAACATATTAGCTATGAAAAAATCATGTGTTTTGCATCTAATTTTCATATAATGAATAACACACAATATATTTTTAAGAAGAAACGATTGGTAAAATTCATTAATTTAAATATTTCCTCTAATATTTATGAAATCAATTAATTTGAGTAAAACATTTGAAGTATATTATGAATGCATGAATTCTAATCTTATATATAAGTTTCCTTAAATAATCTACAAATTCATTCTATCGAACTTAAGATAACTGCTAACCATCATGTTGGCATTTATTTAATGGTTCGTAAGCTTGATTAGAATTTGAATTTTCATATTCGCAATAAATCAACATTTAGGCATAGATACCAGTAAAATTACTCCTTCTGTACAAAAAGTTGATCTCCAAATGACAAGTAACTGTCTTCTAAAGAGCTATCTTTTGAGAATCAAATTTGCTAACTAAGAGTCACTGCTAATTTCTCTTAATTATCAAAATGAAATGTTTTATTAATAACATAAATAATTTATTTCATTTTAATAATTTATTTTGTTATGAAAATTAATTTCTCCACATAGTTATAATACAGTATTTAACAATAAATTTAATTTCCAATGTTATTTCACAAATAAATTCTTGGATTTTTAAATTTACAAATTTATGTGCTTATTTATTAGACAGCTTTGGGGCAAACAAAGATCTAATTAAAACCATGCGTTTCTTAGGACATCGCTATAAATTTACGCACAATGGTTATCATTTATCCTCCAAATATTACGAACGTGGTTACGAGAGGGCTATTAATATGAATTACAGAGCAGTTACCGGAATTCAGTTCAAAGAGTTCTAATTTAGACTGTGGAGAAATGCCCAATATGTTAGGCCAATCTCGCCACCAGCTCACCCCCTTGATGAAACCGAGAAGTGTAATTTTAAAGCAGCAATTACAATGGCTGCGTGAAGGAATTCATTTGTGGATCTTCTGAAACATGCCTTCCATTGTAAGGGGAAATTATAATTTCTGTAATTCAAAATTATAATTAATATAGGTAGAATATTCTTTCAATTTTGTTCATCTAAGGTTATAACAAAAGAAAACTTTTAGCACTGATTTATTTCAATTACTAACTAGTAACCTAATTAATAATTAATATTGTAACAATTGAATAATACGTGTTCAAGATGTATCGAATTGCGTAACATGTAAATTCCGGTTTCGTTATTTGTAACCAATAGATTAGTCATTGTTACAAAACAATAGCAATATATATGCAAGTAAATAATATAATAGTATTACATATAATTTCTAGTAGAGTTATAGAGTCCTGTTTAGTTATTTTTAACTAACGAATTGCCAAAAAAACGGTAACAACGGTAGCAAAATCATTCTTGTGTAGAATTAGATATAGACTCCTGATTCGTTATTTGAAACTAATGAACTGCCAAAAATCGGTAACAATATATGCAAGTAAATAATCTAATAGTGTTATATATAAATTCTTGTAGAATTAGATATAAACTCCTGATTCGTTATTTGTAACCAATAAATTGCCAAAAAAAAAGGTAACAATATATGCAAGTAAATAATCTAATAGTATTACATGTAAATTCTAGTACAGTTATAGAGTCCTGTTTAGTTTATTTTAACTAATGAATTGCCAAAAAAACGGTAACAACGGTAATAAAAGCATTCTTGTGTAGAATTAGATATAGACTCCTGATTCATTATTTGAAACTAGTGAATTGACAAAAAACGGTAACAATATATACAAGTAAATAATCTAATAGTGTTATATATAAATTCTAGTAGAGTTATAGAGTCCTGTTTAGTTACTTTTAACTAATGAATTGCCAAAAAAACGGTAACAACGGTAACAAAATCATTCTTGTGTAGAATTAGATCTAGACTCCTGATTCGTTATTTGAAACTAATGAATTGACAAAAAACGGTAACAATATATGCAAGTAAATAATCTAATAGTATTACATGTAAATTCTAGTACAGTTATAGAGTCCTGTTTAGTTATTTTTAACTAATGAATTGCCAAAAAAACGGTAACAATGGTAACAAAAGCATTCTTGTGTAGAATTAGATATAGACTCCTGATTCGTTATTTGAAGCTAATGAATTGACAAAAAACGGTAACAATATATGCAAGTAAATAATCTAATAGTGTTATATATAAATTCTTGTAGAATTAGATATAAACTCCTGATTCGTTATTTGAAACTAATGAATTGACAAAAAATAAACGGTAACAATATATGCAAGTAAATAATCTAATAGTATTACATATAAATTCTAGTAGAGTTATATATGGAGTCCTGTTTTGTTATTTGTAACTAATGAAATGTCAAAAAAACAGTAACAATATATGCAAGTAAATAATCTTATAGTGTAATATATAAATTCTTGTAGAATTAGATATAAACTCCTGATTCGTTATTTGTAACTAATGAATTGACAAAAAATAAACGGTAACAATATATACAAGTAAATAATCTAATAGTATTACATATAAATTCTAGTAGAGTTATATATGGAGTCCTGTTTTGTTATTTGTAACTAATGAAATGTCAAAAAAAACAGTAACAATATATGCAAGTAAATAATCTTATAGTGTAATATATAAATTCTTGTAGAATTAGATATAAACTCCTGATTCGTTATTTGTAACTAATGAATTGACAAAAAATAAACGGTAACAATATATGCAAGTAAATAATCTAATAGTATTACATATAAATTCTAGTAGAGTTATATATGGAGTCCTGTTTTGTTATTTGTAACTAATGAAATGTCAAAAAAACAGTAACAATATATGCAAGTAAATAATCTTATAGTGTAATATATAAATTCTTGTAGAATTAGATATAAACTCCTGATTCGTTATTTGTAACTAATGAATTGACAAAAAATAAACGGTAACAATATATGCAAGTAAATAATCTAATAGTATTACATATAAATTCTAGTAGAGTTATATATGGAGTCCTGTTTTGTTATTTGTAACTAATGAAATGTCAAAAAAACAGTAACAATATATGCAAGTAAATAATCTTATAGTGTAATATATAAATTCTTGTAGAATTAGATATAAACTCCTGATTCGTTATTTGTAACTAATGAATTGACAAAAAATAAACGGTAACAATATATGCAAGTAAATAATCTAATAGTATTACATATAAATTCTAGTAGAGTTATATATGGAGTCCTGTTTTGTTATTTGTAACTAATGAAATGTCAAAAAAACAGTAACAATATATGCAAGTAAATAATCTTATAGTGTAATATATAAATTCTTGTAGAATTAGATATAAACTCCTGATTCGTTATTTGTAACTAATGAATTGACAAAAAATAAACGGTAACAATATATACAAGTAAATAATCTAATAGTATTACATATAAATTCTAGTAGAGTTATATATGGAGTCCTGTTTTGTTATTTGTAACTAATGAAATGTCAAAAAAACAGTAACAATATATGCAAGTAAATAATCTTATAGTGTAATATATAAATTCTTGTAGAATTAGATATAAACTCCTGATTCGTTATTTGTAACTAATGAATTGACAAAAAATAAACGGTAACAATATATGCAAGTAAATAATCTAATAGTATTACATATAAATTCTAGTAGAGTTATATATGGAGTCCTGTTTTGTTATTTGTAACTAATGAAATGTCAAAAAAAACAGTAACAATATATGCAAGTAAATAATCTTATAGTGTAATATATAAATTCTTGTAGAATTAGATATAAACTCCTGATTCGTTATTTGTAACTAATGAATTGACAAAAAATAAACGGTAACAATATATGCAAGTAAATAATCTAATAGTATTACATATAAATTCTAGTAGAGTTATATATGGAGTCCTGTTTTGTTATTTGTAACTAATGAAATGTCAAAAAAAACAGTAACAATATATGCAAGTAAATAATCTTATAGTGTAATATATAAATTCTTGTAGAATTAGATATAAACTCCTGATTCGTTATTTGTAACTAATGAATTGACAAAAAATAAACGGTAACAATATATGCAAGTAAATAATCTAATAGTATTACATATAAATTCTAGTAGAGTTATATATGGAGTCCTGTTTTGTTATTTGTAACTAATGAAATGTCAAAAAAACAGTAACAATATATGCAAGTAAATAATCTTATAGTGTAATATATAAATTCTTGTAGAATTAGATATAAACTCCTGATTCGTTATTTGTAACTAATGAATTGACAAAAAATAAACGGTAACAATATATGCAAGTAAATAATCTAATAGTATTACATATAAATTCTAGTAGAGTTATATATGGAGTCCTGTTTTGTTATTTGTAACTAATGAAATGTCAAAAAAAACAGTAACAATATATGCAAGTAAATAATCTTATAGTGTAATATATAAATTCTTGTAGAATTAGATATAAACTCCTGATTCGTTATTTGTAACTAATGAATTGACAAAAAATAAACGGTAACAATATATGCAAGTAAATAATCTAATAGTATTACATATAAATTCTAGTAGAGTTATATATGGAGTCCTGTTTTGTTATTTGTAACTAATGAAATGTCAAAAAAACAGTAACAATATATGCAAGTAATTAATCTTATAGTGTAATATATAAATTCTTGTAGAATTAGATATAAACTCCTGATTCGTTATTTGTAACTAATGAATTAGTCATTGTCACAAAACAGTAGAAATATATATGTAAGTATGGTATTCAATATTTATATGGAAATAAATGGTGAAAAATTATAAAATAGATATTAATAAATATAATCATATATTTATCAAAATTAGTTTCTCATTAATTTAATAGTCAATAGTAATTTCAGGATTCAAAAACGTTGTGAAATGCATGGTATTAAAATTTCTATATGCAAAATAAGCAACATTATTAATCGGACAGGTAAAAACCGTCCATCATAATTTCTACATGGAAAGAAGGCTCCAAACGAGTGTTCGTAAAAAGTACATACTGTTTCAAATGTTCCTAAAGTGAAATTGCTGGTAACAAGAGAAAATCTATCAACACAGAAATCAATTGCAAAGTCTTTAGTTACATCTGTAAAACATTAAATAAAATAATAAATCAAGATTTACAACTTAAAAAAGCTAAAAAACATCATGTTCACCAGCTTTTGCCGAGACATGTGGCTCAACGCAAAACATTTTGTAGAATCCTGTATGAAAACCATTCAGCAGGAGATAAATGGAAATACATTGTGACCCTTGATGAAGCATGGGTTTACCTAAATGACTGCAACAAAAAAGATCTATTTACTATAGGAAACGAGGATAAAAAAATTTACAAACCTGGTTCCGTCAATGTAAAGAAAGTTTCAGCAAGGGGTTTACGATAGTCGCAGGTTTTTCCTACAATGGGAAATTAAAAATAAAAAGAGTTGAAAAAAATGTTAAAATCAACTCATCATACTATCAGGAGAAGGTTTTACGTCCAATATTTACAGAAGAAATTCCACTTCTTTATCCCAAAGACTTTTAAAGAGTGAAACTTCATCAAGACTAAGCTACAAGTCATACTTCGAAAACTACCACTGCATTCCTTGAAAAATGAAGACTAACACAAGTATTGCATATATACCTTTTCAACTTATTCTTGTGAAGTCCCTTGACGTTTCACCTATGGACTATTGTGCCTTTGATTTGTTAAAAAGAGCTCTTTCTAAACGCAAACCCACTACAATGGATAGACTCTGGAAAGTAGTGGAAGAGGAATGGAAAGCAATACCCCTGGAAATTTTACGAGAAGCTCTTATATCATGGAAATTACGATGCAGACTTATAGTCCAGAAAAAAAAGCTATCAGATCGAATATTTAAAAAAATAGTCTTTACATTTTAAACATTAATTAAACGCCCTCAAAATCGTTCTAAAAATGTGTTAATACCCTCTGTATTTCATACTTATAACAAATCATTGTTAATGCCACCAAAAATAAACAGATGCATATAAACACCAGAATAATCTTTTTTTTTCCTTTGATACAGAAAAATTTATTAATGTCCATAATACCTCAAATCTATAATATTATAAATCATTAGAAGCCAATGCTATGCTCTTGTGATAGTATACAGCAAACACACAAAATATCACACTAACTCAGGCTACTTTTCACAAAATTTTACCCAAGTAAAAGTGATTTCCAAGAAAGAAAAATATTTACCTATAATTTTAATTTCTAATGATTGTATATTTATCTTAGTTCTAAATTTCAGAATAATTATTTATATCGATTCTGAACTTTTAAAAATTTTGTTTACAAATGTCAAATAAATCACTGAAAAGAATCGTAATAAGACTAAGTTGTTGTCGCAATTATACAACAATAAAATCATACAAAAATACACATAATTTTAGTATAAGCAAAATTATTTACATTTTTCTTGATTTTGAAACTGAGAGAATATCTTTGTACTAAAATCTTTAATATATATGCATGCGTGTTTTTAAAGAATTTTCCATTACCGTTAAAGAAAAATTTGCTTTAATTTTATTTTACGACAATATTTTTTGGCATCTACCATCATCCTTAAGAAAATATAGAAAACTTTTTTTACAAATGAACAGAGTATTTTGATTAGAATATAAAGAAAGGTGTTTTTTCATTCTAAGTGAACGATCCAAACCGTCTTATCTCACTAATAAAAACATATTTCTACCAAATAAATAAGAATAAGACGTCACTGGAAAAAATGACTAATGAACATTGCATAAGATAAGGTAATACATATTTACACGATTGGTAATGCAAGTGAACCGAAAAAAATCTGAAGGAGGAACAATCTCTTCAACCGTTAACCTAATGAGAATCCCATAAATTGCTGAAGAAGAAATGATGAAATAAAAGGCATAATCATATTAGGCACAAAATGAAAATCCAGACATTTCAAATGAGAAATGAAGTAAACGAAAGCACATGAAGTACTAATAAAAGTAAGATAAATATGCATTCTTTGCTTCGCAAGCTGAATAAATGAATATTAATGATCATTTAAAAAAATCGAATCTTTCCTTTTCTACTCCTGATGGACTAAATTAAAAACACATTAAGAAATGCTTATGTAAAAGAAGTGTCATTTTTGAGTCTAAACATAAAATTAAATGACGTCATTAAACAATTAAATAAGGAAGAAATTTAACAAGAAAATTAAGTTGGAAATCAAATATCGAATACGTTGAATGGATTTTATAGATAGATAGATAGATTGATGGATGGATAGACAGATAGATAAAGTAGCAATACATTCAGCACGAAAGCAGTTTAAATAAAATTACTAAGTAATTAATCGTAATTTTTTATAAAATTAATCAAATGCCAAATGAAAAGTAATGCAATGAAAAGAAGAAGTATAGTAAGCAGAAAACATATATTCAATAAATAATTCAAAATTTGAAAGAAACACAGAATAAAAGGAAAATGAAACGAAGTAACACATGGCCAGTTTCTTCGGGGTTAACAGGGCATTACTTGTGAAGTAATAGAACTTACTTGTGAAGTAAGAAGAAGAGTGAAGTAATGTTTTGTTATAAACTACAGAAGAGTCACCCAAGCCTATATCCTATAAGAAGTTTTAATTACCAATAGTGTTTACGCTTAGTCTTTAAATTTAGATATTTGGTTTTCTCTATTTATATATTTGTATTTATTTGCAATTTTTGTGGGTTAGGAATTTGATTTTGACTACTATAAATTTAATAGTGTATTTAGGCAACCTTGGATTTAATATTATATTGTGGCTTGACATTTGTAAATTCAATTTTAGTGTGACTTCCAGGTGCAGTGGCATCATTAAGACTTTAGTCTGGAGCTACTGTAGAAAAGACATACTTCGTGCCAATGTGGTCAACAACTCCTGAGAGAAGAAGCTGCCGATATTGGGAATTCGTTTCATTCTCCTTTTATTCCTTGTTTCTTTAAAATTTTGAACTACCTGTTGAATATTTGTCTGTTTATTGTATTTCGTCTTTTCACTTTATTCTCGAGCTCCAGTGGCTCAATAGCTTCATGCCGCTTCCCGTAAGCTCAGCAAAGTGAAGCATCATTTGCTGCAGGCAGTGGTTGGGAGGGTGACCACGGTGTACTCTCCTTCACTGGGTTGCTGGAACTCCGTAGGTTAGGGACGTGTCTACGTTAATCTGTGACGTCCAAAAACCTTCCGCTGGTGTGGCGTGGATGTGGAGAGGAGGGTGCCAGCTCAGGTGTGGCCTCGTCACCTGACCTTGGTTCAAAATGACGAGGCACCTTAATTAGAGCAAAGACGTACTTTCACCTTCGTGGTGCTCTGTTCCAAACGAAAGACGCACCCTTTTGACTTAATTCGCACTGCCAACGGCATAGCGAGCTTGGCTTGTCCAAGTGTCATAAGTAACAACAACAACAACACTTTATTCTCATTTCGCAATTAATTAATTTTATTATTTATATATATATATATATATATATATATATATATATATATATATATATATATATATTGAAAGAATTATTAAATCGACAAATATATCGAGCTGTAGATATGGTACGCATGTGGGAGTTTGACTGAATGGTGTTTCATTTACACCCACGCATACCCATACGTCTGAACACTCAACTATATAACTTCTGATTTATAAATGTTATTTACTTCAAACTTCATCTCAGGGTTACTGCTCAAAATTATGAAAATAATTGACATCTAAGCTACAAACTGAAAATGAAAGCTCTACTGTAACGGATGAATATATAAAAAAAAGATGATTGGTGAATCATCGAGTAGGAGAAAAGAACAATTATTCATAATCAAAACAGTGTTCGAAAAAAGATTACAATTCAGCCAGAAGAGTAAAAAAACCAATTTGATAACAGTTAAAAAATAACAGTCAGTAATTTTCTAAAACTTTTCCGTAACGTATCATTAGCTGTAAGGCAGTTTTTTTGAATTTATTATTTTCTACATATTTTTCTTGAATATATCATATTATTGTACACTATATTATGTGCACCATATTAAGTGCAGATATTATTTATAATGTGAAATATTTTTTCTTCAACATTAGTAAACTGTTTGGTAATTTGTCACTCACTATCTTACTAATGAGGTTTAGAGGTTCAAAGTGGTATTCGTTTCTTAATTTTAATTTCTTTCATCACAGATTAATTTTAAGTCCAATGGTATATTTGAAATACTACTTTATTCAAATGTGTTTATTATCAGATAAAATATCTATCAAAAATCTTTGGTACCGAGCAGTGGATAATATTATTAGTATTATGTCGATTGGCGATTTAATGGTATTGTTGGTGTCAACGCTTTGATTGTCAGTTTTTTTTTCCCTTATGCCAAATGCACCAACATTCCCAATGGCCGTGGAATAAAAACATTGGTTTTTCTTGTAGTTATCGTTCGTTTGTTGTTGCTTTGTTATCTTGTTTGTGAGCGGGTGTAAGCCCCTGCTGTTGTTCTATGCTAAGTTAAACTATATTTCAATCGCAAAACGGAATTATTGCAAGAAGATTACACATTCGTAAGAACAGAACATACATGTAATATATAAAGCCGGATAGATGATAAGATTACTTTACTTTCCAACTTTCTTCGAGGGCTACAAGATCTGACACTGCCTCCTGCCTACTGTACACCACTGATATCAGGGACTGAGACCTGGAGGGGTTTTGTCCATCCAGACCAGCAGAAGCGATCTGACAGCAAATACAAGACTTAAAAGTGGACATTTAAGATCTCAGTGTTACAGTTATGATAAAAAGAGCTTTCCTATCTGCGTGACGTGTTGCAGCGAACAGTCAACTCCTGATCCTATTTTGGATTGTCTGGGGCTTTCCAGACTAGATCTATATCGAAACCCAATCACGGTTTTGGACTTTTGTGAGTGAATAGATTCATGAACCTGATTTAGCTCTGCTGAACCCAGGAGACAGGAGATAAGTTTCAACAACATCAACACTTTACTTTCCCAACGGGTATTTTTCTGATTGGTACTTTCAAAGATAATCGGCCTTATTCCCATGTCCCATATAAGGATCACGCAAATCTTGTAAGACGCCAATTCGGTATTTGTGCTAGCAAAAAACAAAATCCCAATATCTTTTTTTGTTATTCAACAATGATAATGATCAAGTTAAAGATTTCCCATTACAAATGGATACGTTGATATTTACGTGCTTTAATTTTGTCTTTAATTTCATCTTGAAGCAAACGCTAGTTTTGAAGTAAAAGTATAAAAGATATCGTATTTGCAAAAAAATGTGATGAATCAGTAACTTTTTGTGCCATATTTTGAACCAGTTCTTATAGGGCTACAGCCAATGGATTGTATTTTTTTTATAATTGAAATTTCCTGATTAGAAAATATTTAAGACAACTAAATCTATTACACTCAGACAGACAGACTTTTGACAACACGATGTGTCCAATCTGATGTGTCTAATCAACGATGGGCCCAGTGATGTTGTAAAGCTTTATTAGCAATAGCAATTACCATGGGAGTAATGTGGTACGGAGAAAATCCCTCCTTCATATCAATGTCAAAATTAAGGGAGTGGATCCTTTGGTGGCGCCATCGATCGGAGTAGTATTAGAGTAAGGTCGTACTTTCACACTCATGGTGCTCTAGGTAAATGAAAGACGTACCCTACTGACTTGAACTCGCGTAGCTAAGGACAGATAGGGCTTGTGGTTTGTCCAAGTGTCATAAGAAACAACACAATATTTATGATTGACACTTATAAGTAAATGTTTTATTTTCACTTTATGTAATTGTTTTATTTTTTATGTCATGTTATGTTTTATTTTTATTTTTATCTATTTTATTAGAATTAAAAATTTTATTTTTATCGCATTATTTCTCACCAAATACCTATGTTCTGGATTTTTATACTACTTCTAATCATCTCCTGTAAATAAGTGCTCTCTTTATCCCAGGTAATATTTCACATATTTTTATCAACTCTTTCTTTATATTTATTTTAAAAAATGCTGCATGAAATTAGTTTAAATTTCCTCACACCTGCTAATTATATCGATAATTAGCAGCTAATAGCCTGCTAATAATGATCAAAAATTGATCTAATAATATCGATATTAGAATGTTAATTGCGATAGTTAATTCATCATTAAAACAGTTAACAATATATATATATATATATATATATATATATATATATATATATATATATATATATATATATATATATATATATATATATATATATATATATATATAAATATATATATATATATATATATATATATATATATATATATATATATATATATATATATATATATATATATATATATATATATATATATATATATATATATATATATATATATATATGATTTTATAAATTTTATTTTCTCGCCTTTTGTAACATTAAGTTTAATTGTTTAATATTCTAAAAATATGAAATTTAATCCATCTTTAAATTTAATCAAATTCCCAACATATGTTTCCAAATGTATTCGAATGCTGTAAATTGCATAAATCAGAATATGCCTATGAAATAACGCTTATGAACATTCGTAAAACTCAAACAGTTCCATTCCAAATAATTGTGGAATATTTTATCCAAATACATCAAAAGGAATGGCGAATCGCTATTCTTTCTGTTTTTATTTATTTATTATGACTTTTTTCATGTTTATTTTTTTCAGAAAATGGAAAAGTAGGCTGCCTATATCCGTTTAGTGTGTAAGGGAGATCTGTAGACTATACTAATTTAATATCTCGATTTCTTTGAATATCAATCTATGTGTTTTTTTAATATACGAATCATATAGTCTTTTTTTCATTTTTGGAGTGATGTGGGAAATGAAAGAAGTTCCATTTCACAAATGCCAATGTTTTCATTTGACTGATCTTGAGATTCCATTTTACTTACTAAACAATGGGTACATTTCATAAAAATGAAATAGATTGTCCTCATATATTCAAAGCTTAGAACTGAAAACAAAATGTGGTCTTGTTTGTATATATATATATATATATATATATATATATATATATATATATATATATATATATAATATACTCACTTCCAAAAGTTAAGCACGAAGATGTAAAACGCAAAAAAATCAACAAATACTGCTTTGATTAACACAAAATCAGACAGGAAAATAGAATATATATTTATGCATAAAATAAAATCAATAATTTTATGTAGAAACAAAAACAATATTAAATTCTTGTAAATTATAAAGTGAAAAACTAAACAGCAAAAGATGAAAAAAAGAACATTAATATAGGGTAAGTGATCCCTCCTCATCTGTATACAAAGTTTACACCTTGTGACCATGCTTTCAATTAGGTGGTCAACCACCGCAGAATTAAGCAATAGCCTTTCTTCTTGTAGAGCAGTCTCCAGATCAATAAGAGTGGCTGGAAATGGGAAACGATAAGATACAGTACAGCCCAGAGCATCCCAAAGATCTTCAAAGGGATTAACGTCAGGCGACACGCCATACGCGCAATCCCTTCACTCTCCAGGTAGTCATCGACGATGTCAGCTCTATGGGGACGTGCGTTATCGTCCATGAAATCAAAAGTAGGGTCAACTGCTGCAGCGTACAATCTCACAATGGGTTCTAGGACTTCATCTCGATACCGGACAGCCGTCACAGAACCACATTTAAAAATGTGCAGGTCGGTGCTAATGAAATCCCTGCCAACACTATAATGCTTCCACTTCGGAATGCGTGATGTTCGGTGATGTTTTGGGGCTGTTTGTGTGTTCCTTGTTCACGCCATATCCTTATACGCTTGTCATCTGGCTCCAGAGCAAATCTTGACTCATCAGTAAACATGACATTGCGCCAGTCAGATGCAGTCCAATTGACATGTTCCCGGCACCACTTTAATCGTGCCCCTTTAATTGGGCGGATAGATAAGCACAAATTTGCGGTACCCGGGCGTAAAGTCCACTCATATGTAATCTTCGGTGCACCGTAGCTGCAGATGTCGATTTACCAATGGACGCTGTAACCATAGATGTCACACGTGTGAAGGTCGCTCTGCGAATCCGCTTGGCTAAAATCGATATATATAGATCTTCCGCGGGGTTTGTAACCCTTAGACGACCGGCTACGGGCCTTCGGAGAACTCTCTGTGTGGTTTGTTTCCGTAAACGTGAAATTACAGAATGATAAACGCCGAAGAAAAGAGCAACATCTGATATCGACTGTCCTGCTTCAATACGCCCCACAGCTCGCCAGCGCTCAGAATCTTCGATTCGTGTTTTGGAAGTCAGAGAAACACGTATGTCTTGAAAACAAACTATACGAAAGTTTTAAACACCTTCTGTCAGCACTTACAATCAACTTCTGTAATCTTTCATAAAGCTGGTATCTTATAAGACTGCCTTTTTTCCATATTTCTTGACATGAAAGCGCGATTGGCTGTTACCTATATGGATATTTGCAAACTTCCATCTACCTCTGCAGCGATTTGCATCCTCTTTAATTTTGATTGGCTTCCAGAAATTAGCATTTTCTTCTCCGTGCTTAACTTTTGGAAGAGAGAGTATATATATATATGTATATATTGTAACATACTCAGTCTGCATAGGCTGATTTATAGGTAGGCAAGGGCCGTTAAGGAATCAGGCTTACATAATTTAATTTTCTTGACTAAATATTTATTTACAAATTAACAGGATTATGTTCAAGAACTGTCGTAAATTGTAGGCTCCAGGAAAACGGATAAATTTCTCACTTTGTGGAACGTTCGCTGCACATTCGGTCGGGGAGTCACTCGATAAAGTTGACGATCCTCTCCGGACAACAGCATCCGGATAATCAAACTCGAGGCCTGGCGTCTCTCTGCGATCGCGATTCTTTCTCAGACTCCTGGTTCCGTCGCTGGGACTTGTCCGCTCCGGGACCTGTTTCAGAGAAGTATCAGGAACACCACACGTATTTCGAAGCTCTCCTCCATCCCCACAAAGGTCTGCTATTTATCTTATAGTTCTCCCAACATCTGGCCTCCAGTAATCTCCAAATACATTTTCCAATGTCCTTTTTTACCTCTACTTCCAGCCACTCCTTCGATTCGAATCAGAATGAGTGAAGAGGCAATAAATTCTTCGAAAGCACATGGCCCATTCACCAGGAAATTCCAATTAAATTCGAAGAATTATGTTTGTGATGAAGGACTTAATGGCCTGTCACAAATCCTGTTTGCAGTCCCCACATCATATTCCAATCAGAAATAATTGACTGATTTTAAGTACTATGTTGTATCTGGAATTCAAACTTGGGAAATCAAGGAAAATCAATCTCGTTGACAGCTGCAAAGGTGTTAACGTCCATCGAAAGTCTGGAAGTAATTTGGGAGTGTCAAGCCATAACGGGGACGTTATAATATATATATATATATATATATATATATATATATATATATATATATATATATATATATATATATATATATATATATATATATATATATATATATATATATATATATATTATACTGATAATAATTAATATAAATTGGAGAGACTCGCAGAAAGTAACCAGGAGATTCAAATTGTCCTAGATTTAAATGACCTCAATAAATTGCTTTGAAAAAATTATACCTTTATGCTTATTTTGAAGATAATGAAGGGAAGTTAAGTGTAAGTTAACTTGAGATCTTATAGAAATTACTGCGTTTAATAGAATTTATACTTCTTGTTTGAGAAAAGAATGCTTATAATAAGTGTATTAATGCTTATAATAATTATAATTTCTCAATTTTTTTTGTAACTTAAATTTATTTTCTAAGAGAAAATAATTTTAAACAATTGACTAGCAACTGTGTATTTTCATTTCCACTTATATTCGATGAAGTTCAAATAGGACTTTGATACTTTTTGGAAAATTGAATTTTAATTTATATTTGGTTTCGAGTCGATCTAATTAAGTTCTGCAGATCAATTTGAAGATTCTACTCAAACAATCAGAGATTTAACGGTATATGAACTATTTATTTTATGATTAAATAAATTACAATAAGAAGTTTTGCATATAGTTGAAATAAAATTTTAACTGTTTAGTGTGCATTATTGCTATACAGATATATATTTTGAATTAATATTTCGTCCAATTTAGTAATATTAGCTAATTGTTCCGAAGTTATTGAGCTCTTAAATTAATTTTAAAATTTTCAAACATATTTTATCAGTCGTTAAAATAATATAAGTAAAGACGAGACACAGTAAACTATAGATACATTCTGAAAAAGCACAACAATAAATAAGATTTTTGTGAAGCAGATTATAACTATCTGAATCTCAAAAATAATTTTAATTAGTTTAATTTTATTGTAATATTAGCTGCGTTTATCGTAAACTATTACTTAATAATATGTAACATAATTTTCTTGACACCAAAACATGTCACAAAAATAAAATAAATTATATAAATAAAATTTTTAAAAATATATTTTAATATTATACTTATATATTATTAGTAATCTTATTATTATTATTACTTTTATATTTTAATGAAATTGTTTTACCATAAATAATTTTTAAATATTAATAAAATTTTAAAATATATATTTTAAACAATGTTTTAATGTATTTCATTATTTAATGTCAAGTAGCTGAATGTAATTAAGGATTAGAAAAATACATTAAAAATATAAATGAAAAAGGCATAGAAAATAAATTAATAATTAAAACTTAAAAGATTCCATAAAACCTGACTTTACTTTCAAAAATTACAGAAAGAGGTTCTAAACCTAAAAAATAATTCAAATTCTAAAGATTGAAATGAAAAATAAACTATATATGAATTTATATTACTAGTGGAAATATTGAAAATAATACCTAAAAAATATTTTATGAAAATATATTTTTTCACATTGTCTGATTTGGAGAAATATTTAAAAATAATATGAAATTATATGTCAAAATATGCAACTAGTTTCTGTAAAACTTTTGAAATTGTAATATAGATGGCAGCACAAGTATAAGTAAGAAACTATTAACCATTTAAAATGTAGGGAAATAGATACTGCTGCCATCTTCCGCCAAATAATCAACAAGTTGTACCACATAATTTGAGCATAATACATTCTTAAAATATATAAAAGGACACAGAGGTTATAATAAAGTTAAGAAATAAAGGGAAAAATTTCACATTTTATTATAAAATAAAATTAAGAGGACTATTTTATTTCTATTAAATAAAAATTGAACTAAATATTTATTAAAAATTTAATATAATTTTTTATTTGTTATTTTTAAAATACATTTTTAAATTCATTTGCAAAGAATTTAAAAATATATTGTGTAAAAATAAATTAACATTAATGTATCATTTATATATTATGAATAATTAAAAACTTTATAATTAAATGTTTATCTGGCAGATTAAATATATAATAATTAAACGTCTTTTAGTGAAATACATTGTTATAATTTTTCTTACGAAATTTTAATTATAATTACGTATCGAGAGTTTTTTTTATTTCCGAAGTTTTATACAGTCATTTTTTAATAATATATACATCTATTAGAGAAAAAATAAAATACACTAATTGCTGTTCAAGGAGTAATAAAAAATAAGTAATACTTACTTTTTATTACTCCTTGAACAGCAATTAGTGTATTTTATTAGTAATACTTAGTGGGTATTTTTCTTATTTGAGCACATCATAACACATTTAAAATAAATTAAGAAAGTAATAAAATCAAAGGAAATAAATCAATGATTTTTTTTTCAAATTATGCTATGAATATATTTAAAGCATATAAAATATATTTAAAGATTTTTTTTATTATATGATTTGATAAATTTCATTCGAATTAATTTATGTTTGTATCTTTTTTTAGGTAAGTGATTCACTATACATTCTTGTTACCATGAAGTAAGTCAATTCTGTAATTTTTATTCCAAGTTATGTGTTAATACTTCTTTTCAATATTCTTTTTATGTCGATCTAGTGGGTTCATTTATATAGTGCTTAACATAATAGTAGAAAGTAGAATTTTTACTTTAATAAAATAAGCTTTCTAGAATTAAAAAAAAGAATATATATATATATATGTATGTATGTATGTGTGTGTGTGTGTGTGTATATATATATATATATATATATATATATATATATATATATATATATATATATATATATATATATATATATATATATATATATATATATATATATATATATATATATATATATATATATATATATATATATATATATATATATATATATATATATATATATATATATATATATATATATATATATATATATATATATATATATATATATATATATATATATATACATATATATATACATATATATATATACATATATATATACATATATATATATATATATATATATATATATATACATATATATATATATATATATATATATATATATATATATATATATATATATACATATATATATATATATATATATATATATATATACATATATATATATACATATATATATACATATATATATATATATATATATATATATATATATATATATATATATATATATATATATATATATATATATATATATATATATATATATATATATATATATATATATATATATATATATATATATATATATATATATATATATATATATATATATATATATATATATATATATATATATATATATATATATATATATATATATATATATATATATATATATATATATATATATATATATATATATATATATATATATATATATATATATATATATATATATATATATATATATATATATATATATATATATATATATATATATATATATATATATATATATATATATATATATATATATATATATATATATATATATATATATATATATATATATATATATATATATATATATTGTACATGTAACTAATGTATTCAAAAAAATTTCATTATTTGTTTGAGTTATAAATTTTGGTTGAATCAAAATTATTCATGTTTTTATAGCTAAGGCGTAACATAAACGAGAAAATAACTTCCCTAAAAGGAATATATTTTATGAAGAGCACTCATGTCCTATGGCAAATTAGGATATGATTAGGTTAAAAAATATAACACAAATTATGTCCTAATTTGCTATAGGACATGATTTGTGTTATTTTTTGAAATTTACTTACGTGATATTTTTCAAGGTATCGATACTTACTGCACCGTTATGTTATTAGACTACATCACTTTCCAGATGAATTCGCCCTTATTTCAGGTGAACAGTTATCGAAAAAACTTTCCAATTGCATAGCTCTTCATCATTTCATTTCTTCTAGTATTAATGTCATAAAATATCGAAAAGAAGTAATTCATACATTAAAAAATTTTTATTGTCTTTGCACGTAATGCTTGAGTGTGGTGTAAATGATTTCCAATCTATAGCCCACGTAGAAAATCCCACAAATTGAACCTTTAATGATTAAAATGCACTTCTTAATATGATTAAAATATAATTCTTGATGAACTTTGTCAAACAAAAAAGGATAATAAAATTGGATTTTAAATTTTTTCTAAGTTTTTTGACATTACACTTACATACTTTTATAAAATGCAAGTTATAATTTGCATAAACTGAATGAAATTTAGGAAAAAAAAAAAAAAAAGATTGGCAAAAATATTATAGAATTTTGACGAACTTGAAATAAATTAGTAAGGGATAGGCTCAAACAATTTGTTCTTAGAATCTGAGTAATGCAGTACTACATGTAAAAAATACTACAGTTTTATAAAACTTTTTTGAGTGTCTTTCGGTATTCGCAAAATATATTACTTCATGTTCTTATGGCTAATATAACTCTAATACAAGAAAGAAAAAACTAAGCAAATTTTTAAATCGAAAATAATTTTTTGTTCTCTTTCCGATCTCATGTTTTGCAAAACAAAATATTTTGCGGAAATTTTTATTAAAGCACTAATGAGGAAATGCTTACAAGCAATTGGTGTCACTCGAGAATTTGTGCACTTCCGATAGTTATGCTTGCGCGACTCTGAGATAAGTAAATCACTAGTAAAAAACACCGGTGTGTGTTACTTTTAAATTCGAAGTAAGTTTTCGACTGATTATGTTTCTTCGCACTGTAAGGAAATATTTCTGTCTACTCCATTATCGCGCAAATTTTATAGCTTTAACAAGTCAAATTTATGAAAATGTTGCATTTCAACTAAGTAATTTTTATGTACTTAACATTATAAAAAATCGGTTATCAATATCTGCCGAAATTGTAAAACACGTCATAATTTTGAACTAAGGGCAAGACGCTTCCTTGTCTCCACAACAAACTGGACTAAAGTAGGGACATTAAACCAAGTGGATTTTTGAACGTGCATTGGTTCCCTTAGCATGAAAGTCTTCAGCTGGATTAGACGTCTTTCTTGTCACCAGGACATCTCCCACACCAGGCTCAGTTCTCATTATCGAAAGGCAATGAATTAAATTCCCGACGTAACCCAAGATTCATCATGTTCACTAATAGTGGCTAGGACACGTTAAAACCGGGAATGGTCGCAATGTCCTCCACCTCTGGGGGTGGATGGCCAAGTATTTGAGGTCTTGATCTGCCGACCCCAGGACCTTTGAAGCTGCCTGCTTCAAAATCCTGAAGACACCACCAGGCTGCTTCTATCTAATTGGTAGAGCCCACTTAGGGCAAAGTACAGGGAGGCATGCTGGTGCAAAAATCTTTCGAACTCACTACTTTCCGATAATATCGGAAGAAAGTGTGTCAAACAAACAACTACTAACCTTGATTGGTCAACATCTGATTATCTTTTTAACATGTTGTCTGTTGGTTCAATATGTAAATGAAATCGTCATTTACATAGCCAATGATGTTTTTTCTGTGTCAAACAACCAACTACTGACCTTGATTGCTCAACATCTGAGTACCTTCTTAACATGTTGTGTTTTGGTTCAATATGTAAATGAAATCATCATTTACATAGCCAATGATGTTTTTTCTTTGTCAAACAACCAACTCCTGACCTTGATTGGTCAACATCTGAGTACCTTCTTAACATGTTGTGTGTTGGTTCAATTTGTAAATGAAATCATCATTTATATAGCCAATGGTGTTTTTTCTTTGTCAAGCAACCAACTCCTGACCTTGATTGGTCAACATCTGAGTACCTTCTTAACATGTTGTCTGTTGGTTCAATATGTAAATGAAATCGTCATTTACATAGCCAATGATGTTTTTTCTGTGTCAAACAACCAAAAGAGAATATCAAAAATACACTGTAGAAATGCATAAAGGAAAAGATCAAACATCATAAATATCTTTCATTTGTTTCCGCTGCTATACAAAAATGACAATTTTAAAAGAAAGAAAACGAATCAACACTGCTTCCTTGATGCGAGAAAAGTTCCGCAGCAGAATGTTACATCACCTCAAGCAACTTTACAGTGTGTTCAAATCGTGTTAAATATAGATTAAATTAATTAGAAAAGTTGTCATTAAAAAATCAAAACGAAATGTAATTCTGATTGTTTGCTATCCAGAGACCATATTCCTTATACAAGTTCCATTCCATTTTATGCAACCTTTTTTTGTTCAACTATAGAGAAAAATTCAGTGGCGAAACAAGATTAAGATTTCGCTTATAAAGATTGTAAATGAAATACAATCATCATGAAATTTAATAAATAAAGGTTAAGTTGTGTAGGCCTTGGTAGTCTAGTTGCTGGGGCATCTGCTCTCCACTCGAAAGGGTGAAGTTCGATTCCCGCCAAGTACATGCGATGTACGTGCTGGTCCTGAGATCGGTCACTGAGCAGTTACCATGGGTGTAATGGTCTGGAGTAAATTCCCTCCCCTTTCAGATCAATGTCGAAATTAAAAGAATGGTCCCTGCAGTGGTGCCATCTATCGGAGGATTTTAGAGTAAAGTCTTACTTTTATCTTTGTGTCTTTACTCTTATCTTTGCTCTAATAAATGAAAGACTCATCCTACTAAATTATATTCGCATAGTCAACGTCATTCACTTATCCAATTATCATAAATAACAACAACAAGTGGTGTGTGTTCCCTATTTTCAAAAACTAACCATTTCAAAAGGAAGGAAAGGTCTAAACACTTCTTTTTGGATGCGGGAAAAGTTCCGCAGCAGAATGATACATCACTTTAAATAAAGCAGGAGGTTCAAACAGCATTAAATGAGAATAAATAAAACAAAGCATTTTTCTTTCCATTCTCGATTTGTCTCATCTCATTTTCGAAGCTTAAAAAAACAAACATTACTTCTCCTTATAAAGAAAATAATATTTATTTCTTCCAATTTATATATATTTTTCTGTTTCACTAAATGAAAAGATTTTTCTCCTGGCCACCTGCTCAACAGTAAACAGAGACCTTAAATGCATTACCATCTTAAGTAGCCGCGGTATTTGAGAGCGCTGTAGGGTTAATCTCAATGGAGCTCTTGGCAGACATACCAGAGCAATAAATATAATGATGCTGATTTAGTGATAAAAGTTCGTCCTGGTGACATAATCATCCGTAAAGTAAGATATCCCGTTGATAATAACGGTAATAGATGGAAGAAAGGCAGAAAATAGCTGCGAGACTGCGATGAATATTTCATATTTTTTCGTCTCCATCTGTAGGAGAAAGAGTGTTATCACCATGATTTGTAGCTCCGATAATAGTCCGTTCGCATACCATATCTATTACTTGGGAATATATTTAAACCTTTCGAGGTAAAAATGAGTGGTTTAGAATTCATTTTCAAACTTAATTTGTAAGGAGACTGTTCTTTTATGTGCTGTAATATCATCAAATGTCGATAAAAAAAGAGATATGGTTCAACTTAAAATGATATATTATCGGTTTTTATAAGCTGTTGTTACAGATATTCTTCTGTTATTTTGGATTTAATTTATATATGCGTGTTATAACTCAATTTCATATTTTGGGAAAAAATCCAACCTTTATTGGTATTTCGATGTACAAATTTAAATATCAAATAAGTTGATTAAGTGATAGGATGATCATTCTTATAAATAAACACTTCTTATTTAAATTCCTGGAAAATTCCCTCTTCCTTTCCTCAGTATTCATTACCACGAAATAATATTCATTACTATTGGTGATAAAATGTTTTTGTATAATAATTCACTGACCGAATGAGAGGGGTGATTCTGTTTGGTTTGTCGGTGGTTTTGTGATGTTCTGTCGATTGTCTGTACTGGTTCATTTCCTGCAAATGAAGATAAATTTTAAAAGAACAATAGATAAAATTGGATTTTTTAAAAAAATATATATATAAACATTCACCCACGTGTTGGAAACGAGCTTTTGGTAGAATATCAGAACTCAATTTACAAAATAGATTAATATCTATACAAATTATATTAATATAAAAATAATAATTATAAATAATGTTTTACAATTAATTTTATTTTTAAATATAAATTATTAATATCATTACATAAAAAAGTTCATTTTTTAAAAACTATAAAATATATAATTTTTCCAGTTTTTTTTTTTTTATATACATAATCACATTGTATAGATTGATTAGGATAAAATATCAATATTTTATCTTCAAATATTCTTTGATTTCAGTAATTACTTCTACATAATATTTAAGCTATAATTGCACTATTTTTATAACATAAAATTTATTTTTAAATATTTATATTTTAGTGACATATTTATTCATATGATATATGTATAGTTCACATTCTTTCAAATTATTATTGCTTTTATTCTTTTTTCAATTACATTTATGAAACGATGTGATATAAGAAATATTTTTGTGTACATTTAATTTAATATGATTTTCAAAAAGTTTCTTAATGTTTCAAAAAGTATATTTTTAACCGTTTAACGTTTAAGTAAAAATAAAATATTAACATAAAATAGTTCATAGGATTTAAATATTTACATGAGTTTTTAGGTCTGGAAAATCTTACAATATTCATATTTTTCTGAACATAAGCAAAGAAATTTTAAGAAAATTTTGTCTAAAAAGAATTGCTTAAAAATCTATTTAAAATGTGTATAATTTATTACTTTGAAGACAGCATTATTCTTCTTTAAAGAAGAAATTTTTTATTTGAATAAAATTTTCCATGCAGATTTTCTGTATTAGTTTTCATAGAGGAAAGAGAAAAGACTAAAAGTATGAATATAAAGCAAAATAAGTTTTCAAGAAATTAGTTAAATTATTCAAAATTCAAACAGACATAAAAAAAACAATTTGAGAAATAGTTACAATAGCTTAAATTCTAGTACACGTATATTAATTTCCAGAAATTGTTAAAAAAAAATTCAAAAAATTTAACTAAAACATGCTGATAGTAAATTAGAGAAGACTTGAATAATTTATTAAACTATAAACTTAGCATACATATTCATACAACAATAGAATATCAAAGTCAGATGGATTTTTTTCAAAAAATTAAGTACATTAGTTTTCTTATATTTAAAAGATTAGTCTGAAAACTTGATTGTTGTTGTTACTATAAAGTAAAAAAGGATGTATCTACTTTAATTAACTGATCTCTGAAAGTGATGTTTAAGTGAGAGAGCTAGTAAAACATGGTTATATATATATATATATATATATATATATATATATATATATATATATATATATATATATATATATATATACCGGGTGATCCAAAAGTCAGGACGAACTTTAAAAATGAATAATTCGAAAACGAATCACGATACAAAGATGCGGTTTGCACCAAATGGATGGAAAAGAAACCGGGTTTTGTGTGGCAATGAAAAAAAATAGTTTTGTTGGCGACCAAAAGATGGCGCTATAGTGTTTTATTGCAACAAAAGATACAAATGAAACAATGATTAATGAAGTCAGATTAATTACACTTAATTAGTACTTACTACAGTAAATGTTCAATGTGCTGTCCATCATTCAGAAGTAAAGCTGTGAGACGAGTCAACACATCATTCACAGCATTTAGTAGCATTTCTTGCATTATGGCAGACACATTTTGGCGGATGGCATCTTTCAGTGCCGCTAGTGATGCCGGTTGGTCGCTGTACACTTTTGACTTCAAGAAGCTCCACAGCCAAAAGTCACAGGGTGTGAGATCGGGAGATCTTGGAGGCCATGCGTGATTAAAGTAGCGACTGATAATACGATCCTCCCCAAATGTTGAGCGTAGCAGGCGTTGCACAGGCAGAGCAATATGAGGTGGTGCTCCATCTTGCATAAAGGTGACTATTTGGGGTGCCTGTCGCGCTTGCAGCTCAGGAATAATGCTGTTCTGTAACAGTGCTAGATATCGCTTACCGGTGACAGAAACTGTTTGGAAACCTGTCTGTGTGTCTTCCTCGAAAAAAATGGACTAATTTTGAAATCAGGAGTGAAGCCACACCAGACTGTCACTTTAGGCTGTTGCAAGGGTACCTCAACAAATGCATGTGGATTTTCTGTGATCCACACTCGACAATTGTGGGTGTTTACAGCGCCAGAGAGTGTGAAATGTGCTTCATCTGTCCAAAGCACAGTGTGAAGCCAGTCGTGCTGCTCTTCCATCTTATTGAAGACCAAATTCGCAAAATGTCGGCGAGAGTCGAAGTCAGGAGGTTTCAGTTTTTAGTTATGTTGCAACTTGTAGGGATACCGTTGCAAAGTTACTCGCAGCGCTCTCCAGACACTTCCGTACGACACTCCTGTGTGCCTCGAAACTTCTCAAGCACTGCACTCCCCACGTGTAGCAACCGCCGACATGGCGTGCACCGTCTGCTCCACTGTCGTGGCAACAGCAGCTGCAGTTGAAGAACGTCAACTTATTTGACGTGATGCCAAAAAACCTGTAGCTTCAAATTTTTTCACAATTTTGTTCAATGCAGAAGACGTTATTAGTCCTTTGCTATCTCGCATACCCTTCATGTAGCGATATGCTCGCAATGCCGCAATTGCACTTTCCAAATTCTTATAAAACAGTTTAACTAAGAGGGCTTTCTCAACTATGGGCAGCATTGCGATGCATACCAGCTTCAACTACCATTACCTGCTGCAGTTGCTTCTTTTTAAATCGTTTGTTGCTTTGCATAATCCTACATCAGAAATCCGACAGTGCCATCTATTGGTCGCCAACACAACTATTTTTTTCATTGCCACACAAAACCCGGTTTCTTTTCCATCCGTTTGGTGCAAACCGCATCTTTGTATCGTGATTCGTTTTCGAATTATTCATTTTTAAAGTTCGTCCTGACTTTTGGATCACCCTGTATATATATATATATATATATATATATATATATATATATATATATATATATATATATATATATATAACCTGAACAACCAAGTTTTGGTCGAAATAACGGTACCTAGACACTGAGTCATAGATTAGAAGTCCATACATAAGTAAAGCTGCCACTGCAACTGTAATATGATGATATAGTTCATTTATTGTAATTATGAGATTAGCCATTTCTCATGAATTTATTTCAGCCCCGTTCACTATTTTAACCCGTTCTTGTAGCAATAACGGTGCCAGAATGCTAAATTCAGAGATTCGAAGTCATATATGTGTAGTTGTTGTTTTTGAAATTTGGACAAGCGAAGATCGCTATGCTATTGGTTATGCGAATATAAGTCAGTAGGGTTCGTTTTTCATTTAACCAGAAAACTACGAAGGTGAGAGTACGACTTTGCTGTAAACTCCTCCAAAAGATGGCACCACCAGGAGCTCCACTCCCTCAATTTTAACATTGATCTGAAGGGGGTAATATCTAGGTAAAGCTGCCGAGTTAATGATATAAATCATTTACTGTAACTATTGGCATTAGGAGATTAGCCATTTCTCGGGAATTTATATCGGCCAAATGTCACAATTTGGAGTAAAGTCTGGAAGTAATTTTGACCATGTTTTCTGTAAAGGAAAGTTCCATAAATGCGAGGAACGGGTAATAGACCATAACTCCGCGAAAACGTAGCGTTTTTCTTGCCTCGAATAAAAGAGCCATTGTCTTTATCCCATGTTCGAGAATAGAAATATAATGGCCCAGAGGTATGTGATTACTGCTGTTCTAACTGCCATCAATTTTCAAACAGCAATCATGAGATAATGAGACGTGTATCCAGTAATATCCCTTACCACCACTTTAAGTGATTGGCCTATATGATGATACCGAATATATGATGGCAGAATGAGTTCTCCTTGATGCTACCAAAGATAGATCACGATGTTATATAAAAGAACCAGTATTGATTTGAAAATGTAATGTCACCACATTTCGGCTTCTATGTACAACCCTGTTTCTTCCATTGGCTGAGCTTCCATATGTGTCGAAGAATTAAGAGTAGTTTTAAAGCTACATGCTACTGCAAACATTGCCGAACTATTCCTACAGATACTCTTACAAACAGCTCCGTTTCTTGGCTCAATGCTCCTGACGTATTTAGTGTGATCCATTGAAGCCGGGAGAGTAACATATCTGTGTTCTCGGTTGGCTGCTTATATGCAGCATTAACATGTGAGGCGATCCTCAATTCACCAATACCATGCCTTGCAGAGAGAAATGGGCTATCAACCGATGTAGGTGGCAGTACGGGGATACAGTAAACCACAATTCGTATACCCAACAAATTAAACTATATCAAAGTCATAAACATGATGCTAAGCAGATTTCTTTTTTATAAGAGGCATCAGAACTCATTTCCTTTAGACGAAAAAATTCAAATTTAATTTGTATTTGAAATAACTGTGCCGCAGACACATTTAGGTATCGCTATCACTACTTTCTTCACATGAATATATTCAAAAAGCTAATCATTTGCATATGACAGCAATTCCTATTCCGCCATGTAATAATCAAGTGTATAATTCACCAACCATATTCGTGTTATATATATATATATATATATATATATATATATATATATATATATATATATATATATATATATATATATATATATATATAATCTTTGTGTGTGAATATACTCTAGTCTCCAAAAGATAAGAAACAACATGTCTTCTATGCTCACCATAAAAAATAGCACTACGATTAACATTTATAGTTTATATGAAAGATAAAAAAAATACTTATATAAATTCATGCAAAAACTTGAGCTGCCCTCTTTTTTAATAGAAAAAGAAGAAGTATATATGAGTGAGAGAAAAATGTGCAAACATCAGGCTTTCGAATTTCCAATGTAACTTTTGCTAGTAGAGTCGTTGAGAACCATCTGTGGGATTCCTCAATGTTTGAGGGAAGACGTTTCTCCGGCTCATTAAGGTGGTGGGGGGTCGAATGGATGACAATGGGGATGTCACAGACTTCTATAAGAAGTTGTCTTAATGTATGGTCCAACATCTCTGGAATCAATATCAAACAAAAGCGTCTGGGTCCAGAGGACATGCTTCCCAGGCACAACACCATCAGAAAACCATTTTATAACACATTCGTCTGGAAAGAAACAAAAATTTCTGTGCCGTCATTTGTTGAGGATCACTCTGCAGCATTAGAGAGCAGAATATCCACTAGCACGGTGCAAAGGCGCAGACTGAAGGCTCCTTTGCAAGGCAACTGGATTTGTGTGTCTTTCTCATCGGACGAAAGAGAAGTGACAGCTTATTAGGAAAAAGAGAACACGTTTCCTGGACCAGACAGCAATGGACTACTGTAATTTTTACAGAGTCCAGATTCACACGGGAGAACGACTCAGGACGTATGCTAATTTGAAGGGCACAAAACACCAGAGACCATCAACCCAACACTATGAAAATACACAGTTACCGAATTGGTGGAATAATGGTTTGAGCAAGGATCCCTCTCCGTCGTCACACTGACTTCCATCTTTTCACGAAAGAACTGCGACTAGTGTGAAATATCGGAATGAGATCCTTGGTCTGCATGCCAGGCCGAATCCTGTTGCAATTGACAATGATTTTATTCTGATGAATCATAATGCATGGCCGAACCCAACCGTATGTAGCTTTAAAAATATATATTTTGGTTTGAAGCGAATGGAATGAGAAGCTCAATCACAAGACACTAACCCTATAAAGCGTCTAGGGGATGACCATGGTAAACAGGTTGCTGCTTTAAATCATCCACCAAAGTCTATAGGAAAGCTAGAAAACAGCCTACTCCGAGTTTGATTTTCGCTTCTTATTTCGGTAACCGACAATTTATTTAAGAGACCACGCGGTCACCTAGGCTATCGTTTTCATAATCAGATTCGTTTTCGTATCTTGGCTTCACCACAGATCCGTCGTGGTCGCTAAAAGTCGTTGGGGCATGTTAAATAAATAGTGGTAGCAATGTCCTCCAAACGAAATGATACCTCTGGGTTGGGCATTCCAAGTATTAGTGGTATTCTACTTCAAACCACAAAACTCCATCCGGTTTATTCTATCTAACTGGTAGAGCCGAACTCATATCTAGGTATAGGTATGTGTGCTGGTGCAGCAGCAACAACTTCTTTAACAGAATGAAAATTCGATGCCACCGATGCATTCAAATTAAGGTAGACATATCACTTATTAAAACACTTATATGTTATGCTTCTTTGACGTTTAACCACATAAAATTGTGATTCCTTTTCCCAAGAGTGGATATTTCCAGGGAGTTGGCTTTTTTTTTGTTTGTTTTGTTCAAAATCACTTTTTTTTGTAAATTTTTATATTGCAGTCAATAAATACCCGTTTTATACATATGTCTCCAAATTTGGTGTTACTACGTTCATATGTGCATACGTCTCAAAAGACCGGTTTTCAGATGAGCATACAAAATCAAAAGAATAACATTCGTTTCGTTTTATTCATTAGTCTTTAAGTTTGGACGCGATACACCTTCTGCTCTGAAAAAAGCTCTCCAACCATTAAGCCACAGAGAGCTTCTACAAGAGACTCTTATTTAGAAAGCCGAAGCTTAGCGTTTATTCCCGTTGTTCAAAATGACTGGAATTGAACCCAGCATCTTATACTCCAAACATCGCAGTTCTTCCACAAGCTTACAATGAGCCCTGCTTTCTAGAACTTTTCTGATGCCATTTAGGGAATAGCTTAATACTGAAAGGCCATTGAAAGTCACTTTTGCCTTCATCACGTACATCATTCTAAATATAGGAAGCATAATTCCAGAAGGAAACGCAGAAAATTCCCATCCACTCATTCCTGAAGAATTTGGTCAGCACAAAGTGGACAGCTTAACAGCTAAAGGTCATTATAAGACATTCTAATATCAATCCTACAAATTGCTTTCGTGAGAATATTTCATAGACAGTGGGTTTTATTCGTTCGTCTCAAGAGAGGAAACCACGAAAACTCCCAAACTCCCACCCCGACATACATACATAGCGGTGCAGGCGAACCCTAGAATGTACCTTTAAGTTAACGGGTTTGGAATACTCGCCCATCACAAAGTGCGTCGTCATTTTGGAGCACGGTCAAGAGACGAGGTCACATCTGGGCTGGCCTCCTGCTCTCCACATCCATGCCACACCAGCGAAATTATTTTGGACGTCCCATATTAACGTGGATACGTCCCAAACCCACGGAACTCCAACAACCCAGTTCCCAACCACTGTCGGCGGCAAATGATGCTTACCTTTGCTGATCGTAACAGGAAGCGGCGTGAAGCTATTGAGCCACTAGAGTTCACACCTCCGACAGAAGTGCAACATTAAATTTCTGCTGTCCATCAATGGTTAAGATCGAACCCGGGTCCCTATCATGTGAACAGCGCTGTCCTACCACTACTAGACTACGATGGGTCTGACAGAGTTGCTTGCAGAGGCAGGAAACATTCATCACCCATGATTTAAAATGGTTGTTATCGAATCCAGGATCTTATGTTCCGAAAAGCTCTTTCCTTCTACTGTAAGCATTGTTTTCTGGAACTTTCCATGTCAGGTAAGAACAGCGAATAACTTTGAATTTATTTTCTCCATAGAAAAGCAGAATATAAAGCTTCCATTTCAATAGAATGACTTTAAGGCATATTCTTATCGAAGTCCTCCTTCCTGGAATCTTCCATCGAACATCTTAATGGAAGTGAGATAATCCTCCCAAATCCCTTCTACTTCACACACACACAGCTTGGTGATATAAAAATTTTAAACTTGAGCCAATAAAGAGATGGTTCTTGAGTCTGAAGCGAAGAATGGAAGAAAAATGCAAATACTAAAATGATCGCCTTCGGGAAAATGCAGCGTATTAACTCTCATTTGGAGAGGCATGAATTTTCAATTGGTTTCGCTGTTTTTATTCCTTTCTTGAAACTGAATTAAATAAACTATGGAATTTTAGTATAGAATAAAACATATTGCTTTGGATCGTTTTTATGAAAGTTCATGCAGGTTTTATTGTCCACAGACATATGAAACTCGATGAAATTTAATTAAAGAGAACGATGCATACAATTTTATAAAAAAATGTTTATTTCCCATTCTCTCTACTAAACTTATTGATTATTCCTTAAACTTCTATTATTAAATGAAATTCATAAGTCTGGTCACAGAGTAAACTCTTGAAAAAAATAAGTAATGAAACTAGAATATTCTAATAAGGAAATAAAATATGTGAATCGAATTCTTATGATTTATAAAAAGATGATTACTTCATTCATTTATATGGGGTCATAAGCAAAATATAACAAAGAACAAATTGAGAAATAAACACAATCAAACAATTATGATCTTATTCATAACAGTTTTTAATTTATTATTCAGTAAATAAATTATTTCGAAATATGGCCAACTTAGTGTAAAAGTGTGGGGTTCGATTCACATTGCCGCCAAAGACCCACCGAGTATATGCGATATAAGTGATTGTTAAATATGTGGTTGGTCGTTCAGAAGTTACCATGGGTGTAATGGTCTGGAGAGGATTTATTCTCTCTCCAGATCAATGTCAAAATTAAAGGAGTGGTTTCTTTGGTGGTGTCATCTACCGGAGGAAACTTAGAGCTAAGTCGTACTTTCACCTTCATGGTGCTCTGGTTAAACGAAAGATACATGAACGTCATAGCGAGCTTGGCTTGTCCAAGTGGCATAAGTAACAATAACTACAACATCAATACTAGCAGCCGTGAGTAGTGGTGCATTTTGGCCCAATTTTTAAACAAGATTTATTTATTTATTACATTACATATATTCAGACTTGTATGCTTGATTCTTGAGATCCGCTTGTAAGTCTTCGTCGATAATAGGACAAATAGCACAATGACAGATGTACAACCACAGAAGAATAACGAAGAAAACACCCAGAGCCACGGTGGGAATCGAACCCACACTCCTACGCTCTCAAGCTATTAGCGGTGATGCTTTAGACCACTCAGCTACGGAGCGCTCTTTTTAAACAAGAGTAATAACAGGATTTTAGCCTTCGTAACGCCACCACAAGATTGATAAAATGCAATTACCACTCTTTTAAGAATAGATTCATACATCCAAATCACAACATCGTTTTATATCTTTTGGTGCATACATTTAAAAGCATAATAATTGACGTGAAGTACGTTTCCATCGTATTTTATAATGATTGTCCAAAATGTTGAGAAGGTCATGTTTTTATATGCATTTTAACATTTACTATAGTGCTTAGACATACAATGCTCTTAAGAGCGTAAGGAACTGGGTTCGGTCTCAACCACTATTGAACAACGGGAGATCAATGTTGTATTTTTCTGGCTTCATAAAATTTATCACATTTTGCCATAATTATAACTCTCAATTTTCTTACAAATATAGATAGAGACATCAAATCAATGGAATTTCTCATTTTCAAAATACTTAAGACAGCTTGATATTAAAAGTATATAAATAGATCCTACTCTGAAGTTGGCGTATTTCATCTGTTGACACATTATATTTGTCGATTACCTATATTTAAGGAAAAGTTCTAAATTGTCTTCTGTATTTTACAGTAAAATTTTAAAAAAAATTGCGCACGTTTGATAAAAATTTTAACATTACATTTTTGTACAAAAATACATAATAATCGCCTTTTAAGGTACTTGAATTTAAAAACCCTTAAATACATGCATACCATCAAAAATGTAAAGGAAATGTTACCACAAGTTAATTGGAATTTTTCGGTTCTTATAATAAACTGTTTTCGGTTGCTAATTTCAAATTTATATAAAAATTGTTAATTATTAAACTTTGCTATGGTCAGTTTTGGATTAATTATATTTGTATGCATTTACCATTATTTTTTAATCAGTTACTATAGTTTTAATTATAAAATATTATATATATATATATATATATATATATATATATATATATATATATATATATATATTATATGTTATATATATATATATTATATATATATATATATATGTATATATATATATATATATATATATATATATATATATATATATATATATATATATATATGTGTGTGTGTGTGTGTGTGTGTGTGTGTGTGTGTGTGTGTGTGTGTGTGTGTGTGTGTGTGTGTGTGTGTACATTAGCAGCTCTCTGAAGTTACGCCTGAAACTCTAACGATAACCACAAATCAAATCCATTTCAGGATTGAAGTTAATCTTTTTAAATTGAGTAATAACAATGTTGTTAGTTATGAACTTGGACAAGTGTGAGACTTTCATTTAACGAGAGCACTACGAAGGAGAAAGTACGACTTTGCTCTAAGACTCCTCTGACAGATGGCACCACCAGAGGATCCACTCCCTCCATTTTGACTTTGATCTGAAAGAAAAGAAAATATTCTCCGGACCATTACACCCATGGTAACTGCTCAACGACCGACTTCAGGACTTTCGATTCCACAGATTTAATGAGACCGTGTATCGCATGTACTCTGTGGGTTTTTTGGCGGCATTAGGAATCGAACCCCACCCTTACGTACGGAAAGCCGATGCTCTAACCACTAGGTTACAACTACCCCTTCATAACAGTGTGTTTCATGCTGTTTAGAAGTTTCCATTCTAGACTCGAGAATAAAGAACAATTGTAGTTACCATATGAGACTGGAATTGAACCCCCGAAATACTGAACTAAAGACATGAGATTCCGTCATTCAACTCAGTATTTCTTTTATATTTATCTTTTACTATTTATTATTTTTATTATTACAATGATCCGGAAGAAGCGTTTCTCTTTATATCTTAAAACAAAACAAATTATTTATTATCTTAAAATACTATCGGGAAACAAGACTGTTATTTCGGATTTTAAAGGATATTTTAGACGAACACTTGAAGCGAAATCCATAAATTCTTCAAAATTTTCCCTTTTCCTACAGTGTCCGCATATTTTACTTGTATCGCAAACTCTAGTCATGGAAATTTCCATTTGTGTTACGAAGGTATCACTTTTTCCATTTTACTCCAAGCATTTTTTTCCTTCTTTATCTATAATAAAAAGGCTGTTCATGAAATATTGTAAAATAAATCTCATATCGTTCATAGGTGATGCTCTACAAATATTTCTTTCGCTGTGTTTTGTCTCTTATGAAAAATGCACTGGTGGGATTGGCTGATTTCCAGCAGGAATTGGATTTTTCTTACAAAGATCAAATATTTGCAGAAAATGGGATATCGCATATTTTTGCATCGATAACACCTACTGGATTATGCAGGAATACTGTTCACTTTTGAAATTTAAATTCTTTGCTTAGGAGTCAACACTAAAAAGTTTTAGAAAATATTTTTTTTAAAAAAAATTATTGGCCCTAACGTAGTTGTTTCTATCGTTCCAGTTGAGTTCATTGCTTCATCACTTTATTGCATTTCTCATTAATTTAAAATATTCATGACGTCAAATAGCATTTCATCTACGTCGCATCGTATTGCGACGGTGACGTAAGTCCAACTTGTCCATGAATTCGCTGTTTGCCTTTAAATCGTATTCTGCAAACTGCAGCAAACAAGGCGAAGTTCACAATCGAATTTCTGAGAATAGTGTCAAAGTTCATTCTGTTAATAAAACGATTTCTGGATCAGATTTATTGTATGGTCACCCTTGGCGCGTTTTTTTGGTGCCTAAATTTGGCGAAATATTTTACTGGAAACCCGGCAAACTAGTATTTTGGCAATCCTATTTGTCATTAATTTCTCATGAATATTTACCGATTTAAATTTATCAATATAAAATTTAATCAAAAAAGTTTATGGATAGTTAAACATATAAATTTTATTATTTTACCATTGGGTTAAAATTTACTGTACTGTCACCCTTGGCGAAATTTTAAAAAATTCGTTAAGGCCGTATGACGTCATACTTATGGCAAATTTCCGATCGTGAAAAATGGTGGGAGGAATAATGGCTGAAATAGTGACAAATATTTCATAAATTATTGGTATCTATCAATATACTCAAGTAATTTTACAAAATTAACAAAAAATGCAAATTTATAGATTTCAAACATCAATGGTAAAATAATAAAGTTGATATGTTAAATTATCCACAAAATTTTTTGATTAAAACAAAACACAAAAATATTTCGAATAAATATTTTGATTTAGATAAAATATTCGATAAAATATTTTGATTCACAAAAATATTTCGAAAAGAACGAGGGAGCTGAAAAAAAGAAATTACTTCGGAAACGAATGCGAATAAGGAAAATATGGGAACTTCGAAAAAGTAAATATCAGTTTTAAGAAAATCAGAATACGAATTCTAACGAAAATTCCAAAAGAATCCGAACATGAATAACAATTAAAAACAAAGCAACATTCGGAAAAGAATAAATATAAAATATTAAGTACGAATTAAACTGTTAAATAGAATATCTTTAAGAATTTAAATACAGAAACAATAATTTTAAAAATGTATAAACAAATTATATAGTATTTTATAGTAATAATATAAATTATAAGAATCCCATATACACTAACTAAAGAAAGAATGTATCGAAACAATTTTATACCGTAACTTTAAATTCAATTAAAATTTTTAAATTAATGAAAAAGAGCAATACAACCTGGAATTTAATTATCCAAACTGTCAAGCAAATTGTAAAACACACTAAAAAATCTTACGAAGTTAACTCGCAAAAATTTCTAGTAAAATGCTGAAATGGAACAAAATGTTTTAAATTTCATCACGATGACGTAAACACTAGGGTTGTTAAAATTGAATTTTCACCTCAATTCTTATTGGCCTTCATCTGTATGACGAGCATCTCGCGAGAATCACGTGAGACAAAAATAAGGCTCTGTTCGCCAAATTTGGCTTCAAAAAAAAACGCGCCAAGGATGACCGTACAGTAAAACTGAGCCTACCATTGATGTATGAAATCTATAAATCTGAGTTTTTTGTTAATTTCGTAAAATTAATTGAGCATATTGTTAGATACCAACAATGTATGAAATATTTTTCACTATTTCAGCCATTTTCCCTCCGCCGTTTTTCCCGATCGAAAATTCGTCATACAGTCACCGTTGACGACTTTTTGAAAATTTTGCCAAGGGTGACCGTACGTTAAAATTTTACACGATTTGTTATATAAAGACCAAAGCATTGGTTTGTGAAGCCGTTTTTCAATGATTCAAGTCATTAACACATGGACAATAGAACAGCAGGAAAAGCAAAATGAAATTTAAAAAAAAAACACTCACACGCACACAAGACAAAAACATCCACTTTATAGTTAGTTTAAATTTTGAAAAATGTCACTAATCAACAGAATTGTGAATTAATAATTGCAATATTTTTAAACAATATTTTTGTTGTTGTTGTTGTTGTTGCTTATCCTCCATGTCTGACGTAGTCAGACTAGATCCACGAGTTCGTTGACTGTAAGGAAGTCGAAGACTAAAAGAGGATTGCTAAAGAGATCCTCCCTAGAGAGACCCATGCAATCCAAAAGATGCTCAGGAGAAGCCTGATGATTTTGGCACTTGGTGCAGGTGACGAAAGTTTTCCTGCCCTCGTTGAAAGTGAGGCACTTAATATGACCGCTAGCAAGTCTTGAGAGAACAGTCCGGGTACGTCTGTCACACGGGAGGTCAAGGGACAAACCCGGTTTTGATCCCTTGTACCAATTATGGGTGGAGGGTGTTTCCACTCCTCCGAGATTTTTCGTTGACAATATTTTTAAATCTAAAGATTAATTGCTTGCTTTCGCCAACATTAAATTTTAAAAATATTTTTTCTATCAATTTTACATAGTAATTTAGAGGAAGCATCAATGTTGACACTGCATTTTTATGTACAAAAAATATTTCTGAATTAAAAAAATAATTTAATCTTTTTTCGTGACTGTGATACTCTGGTTGAGAATGATGTCATTCTTGGAATTGAAAAAAAGTAGTGGGGTTTTTTAACGATCCAGCCAGAAGATCTATTACGTTTGGTAATGGTGGCTGAGATACATGAAAAAGGTCGTAGTTCCTAAGTTCAACAAGCCAGAAGATCCAATGCGTTTGGTAATGGTGGTTGAGATACATAAAATAGGTCGTTGTTCCTAAGTTCAACAAGCCAGAAGATCCAATGCGTTTGGTAATGGTGGTTGAGATACATAAAATAGGTCGTAGTTCCTAAGTTCAACAAGCCAGAAGATCCAATGCGTTTGGTAATGGTGGTTGAGATACATAAAATAGGTCGTAGTTCCTAAGTTCAACAAGCCAGAACATCCAATACGTTTGGTAATGGTGGCTGAGATACATAAAATAGGTCGTAGTTCCTAAGTTCAACAAGCCAGAACATCCAATACGTTTGGTAATGGTGGCTGAGATACATAAAATAGGTCGTTGTTCCTAAGTTCAACAAGCCAGAAGATCCAATGCGTTTGGTAATGGTGGTTGAGATACATAAAATAGGTCGTTGTTCCTAAGTTCAACAAGCCAGAACATCCAATACGTTTGGTAATGGTGGTTGAGATACATAAAATAGGTCGTTGTTCCTAAGTTCAACAAGCCAGAACATCCAATACGTTTGGTAATGGTGGTTGAGATACATAAAATAGGTCGTTGTTCCTAAGTTCAACAAGCCAGAAGATCCAATGCGTTTGGTAATGGTGGTTGAGATACATAAAATAGGTCGTAGTTCCTAAGTTCAACAAGCCAGAACATCCAATACGTTTGGTAATGGTGGCTGAGATACATAAAATAGGTCGTAGTTCCTAAGTTCAACAAGCCAGAAGATCCAATACGTTTGGTAATGGTGGCTGAGATACACAAAATAGGTCGTAGTTCCTAAGTTCAACAAGCCAGAAGATCCAATGCGTTTGGTAATGGTGGTTGAGATACATAAAATAGGTCGTAGTTCCTAAGTTCAACAAGCCAGAAGATCCAATGCGTTTGGTAATGGTGGCTGAGATACATAAAATAGGTCGTAGTTCCTAAGTTCAACAAGCCAGAAGATCCAATACGTTTGGTAATGGTGGCTGAGATACATAAAATAGGTCGTAGTTCCTAAGTTCAACAAGCCAGAAGATCCAATGCGTTTGGTAATGGTGGTTGAGATACATAAAATAGGTCGTAGTTCCTAAGCTCAATAAGCCAGAAGATCCAATGCGTTTGGTAATGGTGGCTGAGATACACAAAATAGTTCGTAGTTCCAGTTCAATAAGCCAGAAGATCCAATGCGTTTGGTAATGGTGGCTGAGATACATAAAATATATAGGTTGTAGTTAATAAGTTCAACAAGAGAAGTGATAACTCCGAAAGTGGCAAGTCTAGTCAGGGAGCCTTCTGTAAAATCCTAGCTTCTAAATTACGAGGATCCAGTTATTTTTGGAGTTCCAATGGCAGATTTTCTAAAAGCCCCTATAACAGATGCCATCAATTGTAGCTTTGTAGTGGCTATGGTCTAAATGACAAAAATTGACCCGCACTAAAAAATATATATTATTTTCCTCACTGGCAATCATCTTGAATTTTTATTAGAATATCAAAACCATTTCGTGATGAAAACCTAAGCTATTCAAATGCCCAACACATGAAACTAAAAGGGTAAGTTTAATTCGCAAACTGAGATAGATTTAAAAAATTCTGGTCAATATTTTTATCAAAGATACATTAATATGAATAATCTTGCTTTAATGTGAAGTAATATTTAATTTTTATGAAGAAATAAACGACTGTTAAAATGAATAGTTTCTTCTGTATTCACTTTTATTTGGAATAACGAACTTTTATTTTATTTTTTAATATAAATAACAGATACACTGAAAAATATCTGTTATTTTTATTCTGTTATTTTTTTTCAAAATACTATCAAATAATTTCCCTTATAAATGAAATTTTGACTATATATATATATATATATATATATATATATATATATATATATATATATATATATATATATATATTATAATACAAAAATTAGAATTTAACAAATGTAGGTATATTCCTTTTGAATAAAAAATGGCACATTCTTTCTAATTCAAAGAAAGAATTCAAGCATAAAATATTCCACCTAAAATGTTTTCTCTTCACGAACTTTACCCACTCATAGCGTAAACTAACTTAGTAACTGTTTTCACATCAAGTCCATCTTGCTCAGTGTTCTGCCATAAGAGGGAGATTTTGATATACGATGGGGGTTTAAGGACGCGATATATCATTTTGGAGTTTGACATCTAAAGGATATTTTGTGCCAAAGGCCAGGCGTTGGATAAGTGTGATATTGTTATCACCACAAAGGATTTTCTGCATGGCAACATATTGTTGAGTGCATTTTCTCTTGTATGCCTTGCTCAAGGATTTCTTTCACTATAAAATTACTTTTGGCGGCATCATGGATAAAAAAAGTGTTGCTTCACTTCAAAACATTTCAAGAATTATACTATATATATACATACATACATACATACATACATACATACATATATATATATATATATATATATATATATATATATATATATATATATATATATATATATATATAGTGTTTGCTATTTTATTATATATTGTTTATTGTTTTGCTATTTTACATTTGTAGATGACAAACAACAATGGGCAGAAAATATCGATAAACATATGATCATCAGTATTTGACATCGTATTATGCACAGCATTATGGTAGAATCTTCTTTATGTTTTCTTGAAATCCATTACGTATTGATAATTTTTGTGAGAATTTTTATGAATATTGCAGTCAACATTTATTTACATGACAAGCCGTCATCAGACGCTCGAACATATTCCACCAGTTCTTTGCTTTTATAGAGTGTTGTATTAAAATATTGCAAAGCAGAAAACCAAGAAAGCTTCAAATCACCCATTAGAATGGAGAGAGATACAGAAATCAGAAAAACTATTCTTAGATAATGAGTAGCAGTCAAGAGAGGCAAAGGAAGAATGTCTGGAAACTCCTAAGCACATACTCAAACAGATATAAAAAGAAACATGAGGCACTTCATTCGCATAATTTATATTACGCTATGGAATATTTTTAAAAGTTATTAATGTGCATTCTTATTAAAATATGTTAATCTTAATGGCGTCAAATGCTCGCTCTTAGAATTAGCGCTTCATATAAGGTTAAAAGATATATTAGCCTAATGGTAAGGTATCGACATTCCGTTTTGAAGGGCTGTGTTCGATTACCAATGCTGCTAAGAACCAACGGGTACATGCGATATACATGCTCTTTGAATCTGGGTAACACAGCCCAACCTGTCTAGTGGTCAGCGTGCCTGACTGCGGATAGGTAGGTCCTAGGTTCGGATCCCGGTTCTGGCATGTACTTTTTCTCTCTATCTATCCTGGCTTTGTCCTTTCCTTGTCTGAATGGAATGTGAATGATGCCTACCCTATAAACGTGTACCTATGGCATATGTGTACTGAGGAAGCCGGAGCAGTTACTATGCGTGTAATGGTATGGAGGAAATTTCCTTTCCCTTAAGATCAATGTTAAAATTAAGGGTGTGGTTCCTCTGGTGGTGCCATCTATCGGAGTAGTATTAGAGTAAGGGCGTACTTTCACCTTCGTGGTGTTCTGATTAAACGAAAGACGCGCACCCTTCTGACTTAATTTTGTAGTTGTCGGCTAACGATCTTCGCTTGTATAAATAACATAAGTAACATCACATGTTTTATCCAAACTTTGCTCGCATTCTGCATAGATAAAATTTATACTTTAGATTTCATACTTCAAAATTCATAGTGAAGGGCAAGCATTATGTAATACATAATATATGTAATACATATATTTAGAAAATTAATATTACTTAAAATCATTTGAAACTTAATTAGTGAGTGTAGGAGAGAAACAGTGATTACAATCGTCATTAAATTAATTAGGTTAAAGTATTCGAAAAACCATCCCACTCACATTCACGTTATTTTTTTTTATTTCTAATAATTTATATCTTTGCTGAATAAAAACACTCTCGCAAAAGTATTCAATCATATTTAAAAAATCAGAACTGGAATATTACTTCGTTTTTAAAAAGCAGGAAGCTTTCTTTTACATAATGAGATCGAAAGAATGAAATGCATTCCTAAATACTTCAAGCAGATTTGTGTGTAAAATGTGAAGTAATGTATTTAGAATTGATTTTTAACCTAACAACAGATAGGAACTGAATTTAAAAAGAACCAACATAAATACTTTTAGATTATGTTTTCTTATGGAAAAACCTTTGAAAGTATTTAGGGTTGCTCATTATGTATTATGGATCATTTCAAAAGAGCTTTGTTTTCAGGAGTATTGAATATTCGTTTACTGGGCTCAATTGTATCCTTTTCCTTTGTGCTTTCTAAGCATTGTTCTAACATAAATAAAAGGATTCCAATTTAATACATTGATTGTATATGTTTAAACTAAACATATTATTTTAACACAAAATCAATATATATATATATATATATATATATATATATATATATATATATATATATATATATATAGCAGATTGGATTGTTTCTGAATATATGAATATAGTTTATAAGAAGTCTGCAGTAGAATGTTAAGACAGTGAAGGCAAATAACAGAATGTCATTTATTTAAAGAAAAGATTAAATAAAGTTAAATTGTCCATCTGTAACATTGGTGTGACTCTAACCGCGGTTAGCAGACAGCTGTATGTTTTTTCTAGTTGAAGAGGGCTTATATTGGGCGATGCTATGGGGTTGTCGAATGTATAAGAAAAAGGTCTTAGGAATTCACTGACACCTGTACATGACCTTAGTATAAGTGTAATATAAGGGAACATTCATAAATTTAGAATAGTATTAAAAAGGTTAAATTTAATATTACACACAAATATATATATATATATATATATATATATATATATATATATATATATATATATATATATATATATATATATATATATATATATATATTATATATATATATATTTATATATATATATATATATATATATATATATATATATATATATATATATATATATATATATATATATATATATATATATATATATATATATATATATATATATATATATATATATATATATATATATATATATATATATATATATATATATATATATATATATATATATATATTTATATATATATATATATATATATATATAAATATATATATATATATATATATATATATATATATATATATATATATATATATATATATATATATATATATATATATATATATATATGTGGGAGACGGCGTCTAGGGGTAATGATGTATTTAAAAAGAGATGATGGGCCATAATTGAAACAGAATTAATTTATTAAAGAAAGTATTAAAATATTATTAAGAACTATTAGGTTATATCTAACTTACTATTTACAATATTTACATGTTTAAAAGAAATAAGTAGACAGCAGCATCATGGCTGACTTACTAACTGCGTAGTAGTTTCTTTGTCTCCATTTCGGGAGAAAACAAATTCGCGGCCTATCCTCTCGGAGTTCAATTAGCAGAGTGCCTTACTTTCACAGATGTTTCTCTTACATCTACAATCAACACGAGTCTGCTCGATGCTGCCATCTATTGACATATGTTATTACGAAAATATAATCCTACAGACTCGGCCATCCTGCAAATCACTGGCCTCAGTGATTATCATAATTTCAAACAATTACAAAATGAGACAATGATAAAAATGAAATATTTTCACAAGTATAATAATTAAAATATAAGCAAGTTAAAGTCTCTATTGCTATAAGCAAAAATGTTCATTATATTAATCTAAATTGAAAATATCATCTGCAAATGGTTAATATTTTATATTTACCAAAAGGAAAAAAATGCAAAAGTAACATTAAAATAAGACTCACATTATACAATAAAATTCTATAAATGATAACTGCTTATTTTTCACCCTGGCGAATAAAATTTCATTAAATCCGCGGATGAGGTTGTTCGGTTAGGACCTTCATGAGAACCTATTTTTTCTAACTCATACCTATCCTTAGTATTTGCTTTGACTACTCGGTATGGTCCTAAAAACTTAGGTCTTAGTTTTAAACCTGTCCCGAATTGTGTCCTTTGAATAACCACCAAGTCTCCTTTCTGGTACACTGGGGCTTTCTTGCGTTTCTTATCGTACGTCTTCTTGTTCTCTGCCTGGATCTTTTGGATGTTTCTTTTCGCATCTTGCCGTAATAGATTTCTCTGTTCTTGCAATTCTTCCATTACTTCTTCCATTAGTAAGTTTCGTATGTGAATGTCTTCTTTATTTCTCATTGTTATACCAACTAATAATTCAAATGGAGACCATTTTGTACTTCGGCTGGTGGTGCTGTTAAGGATTCGCTGCAATTTATCCACGAACTTGTACCATTTAGTGGGATCTTCAATTGATAGTTTAGTCAAAACGGGTATAAGAGTACGATGAACTCTCTCAACTTGACCGTTTCCACGAGGTACTCCGGTGGCAATTTGGAGATGTTGTATATCCTCTTCTGTGCAATAATCACTAAATGCTTTGGAGGTGAATGCTGAACCTCTGTCCGTTATTATCCTTCTAGGATTACCGAATGTCTTTTGTTGTAGTTTTAATTTTTCAAGAGCATCTTCTGCTGAAGTTGATTTGACAGGGTAAAGCCAAGTGAATTTGGTAAACGCATCTACGATGGTGAGAATATGCTGATAGCTTTTGTTGGTTGATGGCAAAGGACCAATAAAATCAACGTGATAAGTACTTAAAGGTACATCTTCTTTTGGAATAGGATTTAGAAATCCTTCTTTTTTACCACTCTTTTTGTTTGACAATATACAAGGTACACAATTTAAAATTACGTTTTGTATTCGTTTATCCATATTAGGTATGAAAAATTCTCGTTTGATTATTTCCTTCGTCTTCGCAGTTGAAAAATGTCCCTCTTCATGAGCCGCTTTGATGACCCCTGTCTGCATGGCCTCTGGTACAACGATTAGTTATCGACCATTTACATATTTGTACAGAATGTCGTTTTTAAGGAAAAATCTGAAGTGTCGTTGCAATCGATTAAGGACTTCCAACTTTGGATGTTTTCGTCATTCTGCTGGGCTAATTTCAGTTTTGCAGTAATAGTGTCATTCGTAATAATGGAAACTGGATATCTGCTCAAAGCATCTACATGTTGCATTCTTTCACCCGGTCTATGTATAATTTCGTAGTCAAATTCTTCTAATAGTAGGGCCCATCTTGCTACTCGAGTTATTAAATCTTTCTTATCCATTGTTTTTTGAAATGCTGAACAGTCCGTTACAATTTTGAAATGATTACCTAACAAATAAGTTCTAAATTTCTTTAAAGCGTTAACTATAGCAAGGACTTCTAGTTCGTAACTACTATATTTCTCTTCCGCTGGAGTTGTTTTTTTTGACATATACTGAATAGGATGTAATTTTCCGTCATCACTTTTCTGTAATAAAACGGCGCCATATCCGTGCTGGCTTGCATCCGTATGTAATTCTGTTGGTTTTCCTTGTGCGAAAATTTTTAGAACTGGACTTTCGGTTAATAAACTTTTCGAATGATCAAATGCTTTAATTTGAGGTTGTTCAAATACAAAAGAATTTTCTTTTTTCATCAGGTCGCTTAAAGGTTTGGCTATTTTGGAATATGATGGAATAAATTTACGGAAATAACCGGTCAATCCCAAGAAACTTTGAACTTGTTTTACTGTTGTTGGTACTGGAAACTTCTTGACAGCTAGAGTTTTTGCAACTGAAGGGCGAATAGTTCCATTTTCGATAATGTGACCTAAAAATTCTACTTTTCGTTTTAAAAATTGGCATTTCTTGAATTTTATTTCTAAACCATATTTCGATGCAGTTTCAAATACCTTTTTAAGTTTTTCTAGACCTTCCTTTTCATCTTTCGATGGGATTATCAAATCGTCCATGTAAATTATAACGATGCCTTTCCTCATGAGTTCTCGAAATATGCTGTACACATATCTTTGAAATACGCTCGGACTGGTACTGAGACCGAATGGTACTTTATTGAATTCAAATTGTCCATCTGGAACAACAAAAGAAGTGAATTTTCGACAATCTTCATCTACATCAACGTGAAAAAATCCATTTTTCAAATCTAATGTAGTATATACATTTGCTTCCTGGAGTTTATCTAAAACGTCTTCTATTAACGGCAATGGAAACCTATCTTTAACCAATTTTCGATTTAGTTTTCTATAATCGATGCATAATCTATTAGTACCATCTTTCTTTTTAACTAACACAATTGGACTTGCATATTCCGATGAGCTTGTTCTTATTATTCCTTGTTCTAACCATTCGTCGATTTGCTGATTTACTGCTTTATTTTCTGGAAACGATAAACGGCGAGCATGTTGATAAACTGGTATGTCATCTTTTAAGATAATTCTCATAGAGACGTCTGTTTTTTCGGTCTTCTTTGGTTCATAGTTCGAAATTAATTTCAACAATTCTTGCTTTATTCGTCGGTCTTTAATATTTTCCAAATCGATTTCATCGTCTGTTTTTACTTCGCTTACCGGTGAATTTATTAACCAAGTATTTTCACGTTTATGAACTTTAGTACCTTCTTTGGTAAATTCAAGTGAAGCGTGTTCTAGAATATCTGCACCTATGATAGCTTGAAAATTTAGACGAGATTTCGGTATTACGTGCCACATAAGAGTGTATTTTTCTTCGTCTATCTCCACTTCCTGTTGGAATGAGCCTTTGGTTTCTACCTGACCTCCTAAACCTGACAGCATTATTGTTTTATGTGTAAGCTCTGAGGGTTTGACAATTCCTCTACTCAAATCTTCGCGTATGAGTGAGACCGAACTTCCAGTATCGATGAGAGCTTGAAAACTTTTTTCTTTCATAATTATGCATTTTGTCTTCATTCCTCCTTTAAGGGTAAATGAGCAGTTCTGCACAGGCGGAGTAGTAGGCTTATTTTTGCCGCGTTTGGGACAATTTATGGCATAATGTCCTGGTGCTTTGCAATGGCTGCAGTAAATAACTTTCGTTTTTTCGGCGTATCTATTACGATGATCTAAATTAAACGATCTTTTCTCGAATCTGTCATTTCGTGAATATTCTGCCTTTGGCGAATTGTATTCAAAATTTCTCGTTCCTTTAATATCATATCTACTCTTAAATGGTGAATAGCTTGATTTCGGTTTCAGAGTTCTTCGAACATCTTCATATTCTTCGAATCTCTTCGCCAGTTCCGTCGGTGTGTTTATCTTGGACCATTCATCTATGAGGTGTTCTTGAATTTCAGGAGGTGCTTTTCGTTTCATCTGATCTGCTATGATCAGATCGCGTAACTCATCATAAGTCGATATTTTTAACCCTAGTGTCCACCCGTCAAAGTAAGTTTGCAGTTCATGGTGAAAATCTTCCCATGTTCTTTCGGCGTTCTTCTGATGAGACATAAATAACTGGCGTAGCTTTTCCGGAGATAATTTAAATCTTTTTAACAGTAAGTCTTTGACGTGGTCATAATCGTTGGCTTGGTCCGCCGGCTCCCTTGCAATCATATGGGCTACCTCAATGGGTATTAGACCTAGAAGCTTCTGCACCCAATTTTGTTTCGGTAAAAACGTTAGTTCTGCATGTCGCTCGAAAAGGGTTAAGTTGAGACTAATGTCGTCTTTCATATTGAATTTGTGAAAATTCTCGTACACGGGCTTATTTGACGATGAAATATTTATCGCTGGATTTTCCGGAATTATATTTTGTTGGACTTGAATTCGTAATTTCTCGAGTTCGTGCGCTTCTCGACGCTTTTGGTCTTCACGCTCTTCTTGGCGAATTTTGTTTGCTCTTTCTTCGGTTTCACGAAGCATTTTTTCTTCTTTTTCTGCAATCTCACGACGTGTCCGTTCTTCTTTCTCTGCGGTTTCACGACGTGTTCGTTCTTCGGTGATGCTAATTAACAACATTTTCGTATCTTCTTCTACGTAACCAGGGTCAGTTATGATAAGTTCTTTAAGTTTTGGCTTTGTCGTGGGTGTATCTACAGTTAGACCTAACTCACCTGCTAATTCTATTAAATCTTCTTTTTTGTACTGTAGTAAATACGCCATTTTAGTGGTCATTCAGAGAATCAATTAATTTGCTTTTTAACAAAATAAAACCTTTTACTTATTTAGAAAGTGCTTAGATCAATTTTAGTTTGAAACCTTTCAAAATAATTCAAATATAAAAAATAAAATGCAATATAGTATATAATTTCTTAATATAAAATAATCAATTACCTGAAAATTCTGGCACTGAAAATATATAAATGCACTGAGAATGAAAATATAAAAACAAACTATCTTGGATTTTGTTTAAAAATGAAAAATAATTTAACACAGTATACAATATATATAAAATAATAATATGCTATTAATATTTATGCATGCACCTTTAGTGGTCATTCAGAGAATCAATTAATTTGCTTTTTAACAAAATAAAACCTTTTACTTATTTAGAAAGTGCTTAGATCAATTTTAGTTTGAAACCTTTCAAAATAATTCAAATATAAAAAATAAAATGCAATATAGTATATAATTTCTTAATATAAAATAATCAATTACCTGAAAATTCTGGCACTGAAAATATATAAATGCACTGAGAATGAAAATATAAAAACAAACTATCTTGGATTTTGTTTAAAAATGAAAAATAATTTAACACAGTATACAATATATATAAAATAATAATATGCTATTAATATTTATGCATGCACCAAAATTTCATTGCATTTCTTTCTTATTTTTATATGAAGGCTTTAAAATATAAGTGAAAATAAAACTGAAAGATATAAGCATAAAATATGTTTCACCACAAATAAATAAAATAAAATAATCTCTCTTGAATACCAAAAAAATAAAATTAATGCAGTAAGAGAATCGGTTGTTTTGAAAAATGGAATCATTAACAGACAGAAATATTATCAAGAAACTTAAATCACTTGAACGAAACGTTGCATCTGGACGATTGCCAAATCATTAGTCACTCAAATTTGAAAATAAACTCTTGCACTGGTATTGCTATAAAAAATAGATCGTAGTTCTGAGTCAGCAAAAATGCAATAAATTGAAAGAGGATTATAAATGTATGGGTAAAACTGTTAGATACGTTTGAATTGTTAAATATTGGAGCTGATTCTTGATTTTATCACACACATTGAACTGAACGCGCACAAACACAAATTTCACTTGAAGCACACTTTTTTGATGATGTTCTCGATGATGTATTTCGACGGTATTTTCGGAGAATTTTTTTTTCGGCACTCACCACTCGCTAACGTAGGTGTGGTTTTTCTTTCGTAGCTCGATTCGTAGATTTTTATCGCTGGTTTTTCACTAGGTCGAAACTTTGCTGGGATGATTTGCTTTTGACGCGATTCGTTGGGTTTCGCTGGAGACACGCTTTCTATTCGATGAAATTCGCTGGAAATTCGCAGGAGAACCGGTGTTGAGGAATTGGGAGCGCTTCGCGATCAGTTGTCGCGCGGTTGACTCTCAATTTGCAGGATTGTTGCTCGATGAGTTGTGTCGCCGGATTGTCGCTGGATCTCAGAGATTGTGGTTTCGCTGGATCGTCGCTGGGTCTCAGAGATTGCGGTTTCGATGTTTCGCTGGATTCGATGTGGCTCTGCTTCGGAGATTCTCGTAGTTAAATTCGCTGGTTCCGGAGCTGTTTGTCGATTTTGCTCTGCCCAGTAGCTTTGTCCAGTGGCTCTGCCCAGTACTGGGTATTCGATGAAGATAATTCGATGAAAACTCCGAGAGGTTAAAATTTTAAAATTATAATTCAAAATTAAATTTTATCTGAAATTCAGATCTCGGCCTGAACCCCCAAAATTTGTGGGGGACGGCGTCTAGGGGTAATGATGTATTTAAAAAGAGATGATGGGCCATAATTGAAACAAAATTAATTTATTAAAGAAAGTATTAAAATATTATTAAGAACTATTAGGTTATATCTAACTTACTATTTACAATATTTACATGTTTAAAAGAAATAAGTAGACAGCAGCATCATGGCTGACTTACTAACTGCGTAGTAGTTTCTTTGTCTCCATTTCGGGAGAAAACAAATTCGCGGCCTATCCTCTCGGAGTTCAATTAGCAGAGTGCCTTACTTTCACAGATGTTTCTCTTACATCTACAATCAACACGAGTCTGCTCGATGCTGCCATCTATTGACATATGTTATTACGAAAATATAATCCTACATATATAATATATATTTATATATATATATATATATATATATATATATATATATATATATATATATATATATATATAAATAAATATATATATGTGGTGGGTGAACCACTTAATAGCTGACGTCACTATTTCAAGTGCCCACTTGAGATGGAGCTCGAGAGGCGCAACAGCTTCCCCAGTGAGCGGGGCAGAAGAGAAATTATCTGAAAGACGCGAAGACGTTCCTTTTTGATAGCAGCAAGACGACTGCTCCTGTCCCCCATAACTTTAAACTTGAACTTTAAATTTCATTCTATTAAGATGATTAATTGTAAATATCTCAAACTTGTATATATTTATATTTGTAAATACATGTTAATTAAATATTAGGCTTTGTATAAGAATTGTTAATTAGTTAATCTCGCCTTGGCCACTCCCCGTCCCACAAAACTCAGAAGCGGGATTGAGTGAGATTGAAATGATTAGCTGGATTACAAAAATTTTGTAGTGATTGGAATAATTATCGCATCAGATAGTTAGAAGGATTTTCATTAGAAGAAGACGTTACGTTAAGCATCGGTTTGGAACGAGAGAAAGACGTGGATCCTCATCGAACATCTTTGAGAGGTACGTGAACATTTTTCAAAGTACATGATGATATTAAACGATATAAAGGAAATAAGCGTTGCATTGAAAAATTTTAAAGCAGATAAAATCACAATTTTGCATAGATTGATTTTTGATCATGATGGAGATAGATTAAATCGTAAAAGAATTAGAAATTTTGATGGTTTTGATTTTGATATCGAAAGTAATGAGTATCGAGACAAATTAAAAAATATAAACAATGAGTTTTCGCTTGGCGAACTTATTACTGCATCGAACATTTTGAATATTTCTTTTCAAGGATCCAAAGCAGAGCTCGCAGAAAGAATTTTGTCTCTGTTATGTGACCTTGAACTCTTAGCTCAAAACACTAAAGAGGATTCGGAAACTGCTGACTCGGAAAGTGAAGTGGAAGAAGAAATAAGTAGAAATGATTTTTCAATGCAATGCAATATAAGTAAAAAGAAAAGTGCATCTGACTATTTTAAGAAGAATGAAAATGTTTGTGAAAATGATTTTTATGCACATACTGTTATTCCAAGTGTTAATATTAATTATGAAGATATCGAAAGCACTATTACTAAATTTAATGCAGAATCACATGAAAATGTAATTAATTGGATTGATCATTTTGAGGATATGTCGAAATTATTTAATTTATCAGACTTACAAAAATTTGTTATGGCTAAAAGATCGTTAGGAGGAAATGCTCTATTATTCGTTCGAACAGAACCACAAATAAATTCTTGGGAAAAATTGAGACGAGCCTTGATCGATGAGTTTTCGTTTGAAATAAACTCAGCTAACTTACACGATCTTTTGCGTAAAAGGAAAATGCATGATTATGAATCTGTGCAGGAGTATTTTTAAAAATGAAGGAGTTGTGCAATTGCGGTAAAATTGAAGAATCTGCCTTAATGCATTATGTTATTAATGGAATTAATGATAGACAAGAAAACAAAATTATTTTGTATGGATGTAAGAATTTAAGTGAATTTAAAGAAAAACTCAAAGTTTATGAAGTAATAAAAAGTGATTCTGTTAAAAGTAAAAATGCTTTCGATAAAACGAAAACAAAATATAATTCTCATTTTAAATATGATAATTTCGATAAAACGAAAACAAAATATAATTCTCATTTTAAATATGATAATTTCGATAAAACGAAAACAAAATATAATTCTCATGATAAATATAATAATTTTGATAAAACGAAATCAAAATATGAATATAGTAATAGAGTTAATTCTAAGAATGAAAATGTAAATAAAATAAGATACAATGATGGTTTTGGAAAAATGAAATACAGTGATTTTGATGATTGTAAAGATAAAATTTGTTTTAATTGTGGTGAAAAAAATCATATTTCTAAATTTTGTGAACATAAAGAGAAGGGTATTAAATGTTTTCGATGTAATAATTTTGGACATAAAGCTTCATTGTGTCCAGTAACTAATTTTAAACCTGAAGTAGCAACAATGAATGTTAATGTTAAAACAATACTGAGTGATGTAATTATTAATAATTTGAATGTTAATGCATTAATAGATACTGGAAGCCAAGTAACTTTGATTCGTAAATCTGTCTTTGATAAATTAAATGTTGTAGAGTTATTTTCGTTAAATTCTTCTCTAAGTGGTTTTGGTAAATGTGTTGTAAAGCCGTTGGGCTATTTTAAGGGAAATATTAAAATAGATGATTTTAAGTGTGAAGAAGATATTTATGTGGTTGAAAATAATGTTATGTCATATGATGCCATCATAGGAATGAATGTACTAATGCAGGGTGAAACCTTAATTAATGAAAACGGAATTAAGATTAAAAATAAATATCAATGTGTAAAAGACATTAATACTTTATCAATTCTACCTGTTGATTTAACTTTTGATGAAGTTGAACTGAACATTGAACATAATATTCCAAAAAATTTAAATATAAGTTGCAACAATTAGTTTCGAGTTATGTACCACATAAAACAAAATCAACTAATGTTCAATTAGATATTTTGTTAAAAAGTAATGAGCCTATATCTCATCAACCCCGTAGATTACCATTTTCAGAGAAAAAGATAGTTGAAACCCAAATAGATGAATGGTTAGAACAAGGTATAATAGAACCCAGTTCTTCAGAATATTGTAGCCCAGTAGTAATCGTAAAGAAAAAAGACGGAACACCTCGTTTGTGCATAGATTATCGGAGATTAAATAAAGTAATTGTAAAAGATAGATTTCCCCTCCCATTGATTGAAGATATATTAGATAGATTGCAGGAATCGTGTGTGTTTAGTACAATTGATCTCAAGAATGGATTTTTCCATGTAGATGTAAAGAAGGATAGTAGAAAATACACTTCATTTGTAACTCATGAAGGACAGTACCAATTTCTTAAGGTTCCTTTTGGACTGTGTAATTCCCCAGCCGTGTTTCAAAGATTTATTAATACTATTTTCCGACCACTGATTAATGATGGTATTGTTTTACCTTATATGGACGATATAATTATTTTGTCTTCCTCAACTGAAGAAGGAGTCGAACGGCTTGAAAAAGTCTTAAATCTTGCGAGCGAATATGGATTAGAAATAAATTTTAGAAAATCCCATTTTTTGAAGAAGCGCATTGAATTTTTAGGCCATATCATCGAAGAAGGGAAAATATTTCCATCTACTTTGAAAACTAAAGCTGTGCTTCATTTCCCTGAGCCACTTAATTTGAAACAGGTCCATAGTTTTTTAGGATTGACTGGATATTTCAGGAAATTTATCCCAAAATATTCCATTATTGCTAGGCCATTGAGTGATCTTTTGAAGAAAGATAGGAAATTTAAATTTGGTGAAGAGGAAAGAAACTCTTTTAATCAATTAAAGTTAATTTTAGCTCAAAAACCTGTGTTAGGTATATACAACCCAAATTACGAAACTGAACTGCATTGTGCCGCCAGCATAGAAGGATATGGAGCTATTTTATTACAGAAATCCCCAAATGATAAAAATTTTCATCCCATCTATTTTATGAGTAAAAAGACAACAGATGCCGAAAAGAAGTATTCCAGTTACGAGCTTGAAGCTCTTGCAATTATTGAAGCGTTAAAAAGATTCCGCGTTTACTTATTAGGAATTCCATTTAAAATTGTCACTGACTGTTCCGCATTCGAAAAGACTATGCAAAAAAGAGATTTGTCAACTCGTGTTGCTCGTTGGGCTTTATTGCTCCAAGAATTTAATTATAGTATTGAGCATCGCTCCGGTACAAGAATGACTCATGTTGACGCACTAAGCAGATCCCCTGTAAACATATTTTGCATCTCAAGCGATAATATCATACCGAAATTAAAATCAGCCCAAGATAATGATGATGAAATAAAAACGATAAAAGAATTATTAAAAATCTCTAGTTATGAAGATTATTTTGAGAGAAACGGAGTTCTTTATAAATTTGTTGATGGTAAGGAGTTAGTGGTTGTGCCAAGAAGTATGCAGATGGAAATTATTAGAAGTGCGCATGAAAAGGGACATACCGGAATCAAATATACAGAGAAAAGCATAGAGGACCATTATTTCATTCCCAAACTTAAACAGAAAGTAGAAAATATCATATCTAATTGCGTTCACTGTATTCTTGTAAATCACAAAAGAGGAAAGAAAGAAGGCTTATTACACCCATTGCATAAAAATGACGTACCACTATACACATACCATATTGATCATTTAGGACCTTTAGAAAGCACACATAAAAATTATAAGTATATTTTAACAATTATAGACGCTTTTACTAAGTTCGTTTGGATTTTTCCTACGAAGACCACAACATCTGCTGAAGTCATTTCGAAATTAGAAACTCTAAAATCAGTCTTTGGAAATCCCTATCAAATTATTTCTGATAGAGGTACAGCTTTTAGCTCTGGTGAATTCAGAGATTATTGCTCTAAAGAGAATATTAAACACCATTTAATAACCACTGGTTTGCCAAGAGCTAACGGACAAGTTGAGAGGATCAACCAAACAATCACATCAGTTCTTTCAAAGCTATCTTTAGAGAATCCAGCTCAGTGGTATAAACTTACGAACGAACTGCAGCAGACGATTAATTCAACATATCAACGAAGCATAGATACCACACCTTTTGAGTTACTTTTTGGTACGAAGATGAACGTTGGAGGTATTGGTAAGCTCCAAGAAATGATTGAAAAGGAATTTCAAGCTAATTTTGAAGCTCAAAGAGATGAACTCAGAAAACATGCTAAACAACAAATTTTCAAGATCCAAGAAGAAAACAGGAAAACGTATAATTTAAGAAGAAAAGAGCATCAATCTTATGGAGTTAACGATTTGGTCGCTATTAAGAGAACTCAGTTTGGACCCCACTTAAAACTGAAACCAAAATATTTAGGACCGTACAGAATTACTAAAGTTAAAGGAGGCAACACCTATGATGTAATCAAAGAAGGAAGTCATGAAGGACCTAACTGTACCACGACTTGTGCTGAATTTCTAAAATCCTGATAGAGTATGCCAAAGGACGAGGATGTTATGCAAGTTGGAGTTAAATTAAAGTTGAATTGTGCTGAAGGATAGTCGGAAGTCCAACTGACTATAATGAAGCTAAAAGATATACTGACTCATTTCTTTATTTCAGATCTAAGAAGATGAATATAAAATTTGTTTCTTTTCAGGGAATTATTCTGTTCTGCTTGTTTCTTTCCCTGTTTTGCTGTTTTTCTTTTTTTATGTATTTGCAGTGTCGTCTGGAGGGCCAGCCGATTTCAGGACGGCCGAACTGTGGTGGGTGAACCACTTAATAGCTGACGTCACTATTTCAAGTGCCCACTTGAGATGGAGCTCGAGAGGCGCAACAGCTTCCCCAGTGAGCGGGGCAGAAGAGAAATTATCTGAAAGACGTGAAGACGTTCCTTTTTGATAGCAGCAAGACGACTGCTCCTGTCCCCCATAACTTTAAACTTGAACTTTAAATTTCATTCTATTAAGATGCTTAATTGTAAATATCTCAAACTTGTATATATTTATATATATATATTTATATATGTATATATTTATATATATATATATATATATATATATATATATATATATATATATATATATATATATATATATATATATATATATATATATATATATATATATATATATATATATATATATATATATATATATATATATACATATATATATATTTGTGTGTGTGTGTGTGTATTAGTACTTGCTTTATTAATGAGTTATAATAAGTTATGCTCACAGCTATATTTTGAGGAACATTTGTTCATACTTTTCATTTTAAACTTATTCCCGAAGCAAGAATCGAACCCACGAATTATTGAAGTGAAAGAAACTGTTTTGCGTGTGAAGTAAAATAATAAATAAAATTTATTTGGTTGCTTTTGAATAAAAAATGAAGCAATCCTGTGTTTTCTTTTAAATGATAAAATTGATTAAGTCATCAGCCTTTTTATATATATATTTTAAGTTCTGGTTGTCTGTAAGGTTTATATTTTTTATAAAGTTACAATTTTTATCGGAACCTCATTAAAACTGTGTTGGGTAAGTTCGTAAACGCGACCCTAGCAGAGATAAAAAATATTACAAAAAAATATTTGTTTTTATATATGGAGAAAGATACTAATATAGGTGTCACACTAAAAATATCGGAAACATTTCAAATAAAACAGAAGAAAAAATATACCGAAGAATAAAACAAGAGGACATTAATATGATTTTGAAATTCTAGGCAATATATATGCTGTTTCGGTATATAGAAAGCACAGTTACTGTTGAAGAAAGCAAAATGATTTTTAAGTCCTGATACTGATTTTACCATAAATTATCTTTAAAATTTTATCTTGTATATTACACATTGAAATTAAAGATCAAACACAGAGTTTTACAAAAATTATAAAAGCTATTTCTAGTCAATAATTTTACGATTTTTCTATTAACGCGATTTTAGATTGCAAAATAAATTTTTCCGAGGAAATATCTCCATTTTCTTAGCATGAACATATTCAACTTTAAATATTTATCAAACTCAAATTTTTAAACAAATTCAATCTGCTCACTTGACTACTGCTTTACAATACATTTTTATTCTGTTAAAACGAGTCAAACATTTATAAATTATCAGCCAAATACATAAAAATGTATATACATTTGAAATTAGTTATTTACAGTAGAAATTCTTCTTCAGTAAATCACTAGAATTGACAGCTGCGTAAAGTTAACAACATGTAATTTTCTAATTAAATAAAAAGAAAAATTTTCATTACTCTAATAGATGTTTTCAATAATGACTGCATTTGCATTGCTGAATTTTGTCAAAATAATTTTATTTCTGGTTCAATCAATTTATGGACTATACCTGACTTGTTTTGATTTTATTTTGTTTTATTCTATTTTGTTTTATTCTATTTATTCTATTATTTTGTTCTATTTTGTTTTGATTTTACTCATAGAAATAGCGACATAGATTTCAAAGAATTTAATAAGTTATCAACTATAAAGTCAAAAATAAAATCGATATAATTAAAACAAAATTAGAACTTATATTAGATATTTTCAAATACGGCATATCAGAATAAAGAAAAATCCATAGAATAAAAAATATTAATTTTAATAGAAGCTGTAGTTTAAAACTTAAAACATAAGGTTATAAAGTTTAACATATCTGTGTATGTACATTACAAAGGAATTTTGTGAATAAACTCTTAGAACAGTTTTTTGTGTCTCGAAGTGAATTTTCACACACATTCACAGTTAAGAGAAAAACTCTCAAATGCTAGAATACCTATATAAATATATGATTTGGTTTCGCCAGTGAACTTTAACATTATTAAGGTCATACAAATAACAATCAATAATATTACCTATATTGATTGCCACTCACCCTATCTGGTGGTCAACGTGCCTGACTGCAGATAGGGAGCTCCTGGGTTCGAATCCCGGTTCGGGCATGGATGTACTTTCTCTTCTGTCTTTGTTTTTTGCTTGTATGAATAGATTGTGAATGGTTGCCTACCCTACAAATGGGTACCTATGGCTCGTGTGTACTGAGGAAGTCGGACTCCACACCAAATTAATGTTCAGTTGGAAAAGTGAAGCAGCGCACCCCATATTGCCAGCCTAACTGACACACGACAACAACAACAATGCACATTGAACATCAAAATGTACATTAAAAATCAATATTCGTAGAACTGCATCCCAACTCCTAATTAAGCAGAAAGCCAATAACTTTCAAGTAGGTTATTTGCATAACAATATTTTTGAAAGGAGCTCAAAGCGATCAATCAGTTGCAAATATTTTGAGATTTTTCTAACAATTGATGATTTCTGTTCTGTTTGTCGTATCATACATCCGCACTCACTCTCATGAAATATACAAAGAATGAATTTCAAATGGAAAAATTTAATGAGATTGCGAAATAAACTATGAATTTTTCCTCTTCTCTAAACCTATTGAACGCGGATCTTTTGAAAACCTCACGGAATTTCTGCGTTTTCCTATTCGCTTTGCAAAGATCCCTTTTTTTGCCGCTCATTCGCTTTTATTCCCTATTCAATTTCTTTTTCTTCCACAGTTGTCTCCCTCTCCAGGGAATTTATTGTACTTTTTCTAAGAAATACATTAAGCAGAAAACGGCGAAACGATATTTTTAAACAAAAATATCCTTGAAATTTAAATCTCGTTATTTGAGCGTAAAGTATATTAAGAAAACCAGAAGAAATGAAAGAAACTTCACCTTTTAAATGATACATGCGTTTGTGTTAAGAAATGCAAGTGTTGATTTTCAGGTAGGATTTGAAATCTTCTTTTAATGAATAATTCCAAAAATATTTCTTAAAGAATATTCTTTGAATATTTGAGATTTTACCTTCTTTATTCATTTGAGAATTTCTTTTTAATGAACCTTAAATTTAAGAAAAGCGATCATGTCTATTAGTTAGAAAAGATGGGATCAAATGTTCTTAAATTCTATTTATAACATAAAATCTTAATGAATTCCCAGAAAAAATTTTTATATTCCAAAGAGAGAGTGTTTCTAAATTTTTATTTTTTATTTTGTAGTCATTTAAGTTATTTTTATTTATTTTAATGAGAATGCTTATTTCTAAACTTTAACATTTTAAAATTTCTATACTTTAAATGATAGCTAATTCGCTAAAAATATAGTATATTGTATGTAAATTTATATTAAATTGAAAAGTTAGTGCTATAAAATAAATTAATAATATTTCCCTTGTTTAAATTTGAAACAATATGTAATTTTATAAGTATATCACATAAAATTTAATCAATGAATTAAAAAATATAGAAGTAACTGAAAATAATGCTTTAATTTTCCTATTAAATCATGATCAGTTTGATTAATTAAATTTCTTGTTCAAAATAATATTCTGTTATTTTGAACAAGAAATTTGTTGGAACCGTAGGTACATCATGATTACATTCAAATTTTTGCAACGTACACAAGAGGTGTGTCTGTAAAAAATAAAAGATTATTTAATCATTCATACATATTCACTGTTAATTGTAATATAAACTTAATATTATAATCAGCAGTAAGGATGTGTAAATGAAAATATAATCTAGGTGATAGAATGTTTTAACTATAACAGGAAAGACTATGTAAAATATTTTAAAAACTATACTATAGAATTTTTAATTTTAAAACTTATCTTTTTTTAAAATACAATATATACTGAAAATTTATAAAATAAAAAAAAATTGAGAAAACTTTAGTTACTTATAATAATGCTTTAGAGCTAATAAATTTAAAGTGTTGACGTTGCACCAGCATGCCTCTCTGTACTTGGGCCTGAGTTTAGCTCTATCTGTTAGATAGAAGCAGCCGGGTGTAGTCTTCGTGATTTTGAAGCAAGGACCAAGCAGAAGACCCACAGTACTTGCCCTGCCACCCCAGAGGTATCATTTCACTTGAAGTGACAGTGTGACTACGAACAGTTTTAACGTGCCCCAGGCACCATCAGCGAACATGACGGATCTTCGGTTATGCCGGATTCCAACTCACTAGCTTCCGATAACGAGAACGACGCTCTAACCAACCAGGCCACCGCGGTACTATGGTTTGTTGTAGAACCATGTAGTTGTTATGGCACCAGCACAGTTATGGTACTAACTCTGAGTGGGTTTCACCGGTTGGATAGAAGCTGAAGGGTGTAGTCTTCGTGATTTTGAAGCAAGGATCAAGCAGAAGACCCACAGTACTTGCCCTGCCACCCCAGAGGTATCATTTCACTTGAAGTGACAGTGTGACTACGAACAGTTTTAACGTGCCCCAGGCGCCATCAGCGAACACGACGGATTTTCGGTTATGCCGGATTCCAACTCACTAGCTTCCGATAACAAGAACAACGCTCTAACCAACCAGGCCACTGCGGTACTATAGTTTTTTGTAGAGCCATGTAGTTGTTATGGCACCAGCACAGTTATGGTACTAACTCTGAGTGGGTTTCACCGGTTGGATAGAAGCTGCCGGGTGTAGTCTTCGTGATTTTGAATCAGGGACCAAGCAGAAGACTCCCATGACTTGACATTTCCACCACCAAATGCATCACCTCACCTGGAGGACATTGCGATCAGTTTTACTGTGCCCCAGCCGCCTTTAGCGAAAATGCCGAACTGACAGCCGAATGGTGAGCGCACTTGCCTTGGGTTCAACAGTTCGTGGGTTCGAATCCCACCTTGGGCATGGATGTTTGTAGTGGTTTGGAATCCAATTTAAACCGTAGGACCCGGTCTAATTAGCCTTCGTGTGCAAAAAATGACCGTTGAGCGACAAACAAACCAAACCAAACAATTAGCGAACACGATGAAATTTGATTAAGCTGGGATTCAATCTCACTTTATTCTCACTTGAGTGAGAATGACTCCCTCACTAACTAGGCCCCTGTAGAGCCATGTAGTGCTGAGTTCTGTCAAATAAATGTTTGAGTGCAATAATACATTCCGACACAATGCAATATGTAACGATGAACACAAAGCAATGTATGCAGTATATAACAATGTACTGGTACAAAAATATTTCTGAACCTGTGCTGAAATACGCGTGATCATTTGTAGTCACTCTTAAAATAAATCCTCCAACTTTACTAAATGTTTTATATTATCATAAAAAATATAATAATAAATAAATATTGCTTTATAGTTTAAGTTTAAATTAAACTTAAAAAATTATAATGAATACTTAATCATAATGTAAATTTGAGAGAAATTCAAAAGGACTAATAATGATTCCTTAATATGTTCTCTGAAAGCCTGCACCACATTCCGTAAATTTAATCTTTTCCTACAATTTCTGAAAATTTTAATATTTTCATCTACAGAGTATATAAAATATGACATGTACAGTGTGTAACAACGGAGAAAAATTGGAAACGCATCTAAGTAAGGAAATAATTTTTTATTATTATATGCTTTTTAATTGTGTTATATATATATTTGCTTAGTGAAAATATCTTGAATTTTAGAACATTTTATCATAAAACTAATTTTAATTTTGAAACAAGATGAATGAAGTGCACATTTCTGAATCCAAAATTATATTTCTGTTCTTTTTTTCAGGAAGAAATCTCAAAATTCATCAAGTGATTTAATATACATAAAAATGTATTTGTAAAATGAGCTGAGTTAAGAAAAATTAATTTTGATGACTTAAGCCAGTTTTCTATGCTTATAAATACTCTTTTTCAGCATAAATTTCCGAAAATTTCAAAATAGTTTTTTTTTTTTTTTTTTTTTTTTACATTTAATTTTACGCGAGTAATAATATAAAAATTATTATTTTATTCTTAATATGAAGCTTAGAAAGTATGATAAATTTATTCTAACTGTACATTTGGGAAAATAAAAACTTTAAATATTGCTTAGTTAGTGATTTTAAAATAATTTATTTATTTCATTCATAGAATAAACCATAATGTTAAAGAGGAGTGAAAGAAAAAATAAAATATCATTACGATTATTTTTCTTAAGCTCGGAGAGAAGTTAACTGACAAAAGAAACTGTAAAATCTCAGTAAAATAGTCAAAACCTCAAAATTAACCCTCTAAAGAAATTTGTTTCCCGTACTTTACTAATTTTCAAATTAGGGCAACTTTACTTATTTAAATGCTCTACATACAATGAAATCCTGAAATTTATTCTACATACAATGAAATCCTGAAAATTATAAATTCTCTGCAATAATAAATACAGATAATTAGTTATTATTTATGTATATCCTAAGATAAAAATCATACATTTTGGAATATCCGAAATATTCAAGACTTTTAGTTTCATAATTTGCATATATAAACACACAGACGGATAAAGTATATAAACTTTAACTATATGAATATATAAAATATTTAATTTCTAGGATATATAAATTTGCTTAATCACAATTGACTAAAAATATAATTAAATATACTTCTAGGTAAAATATCTTCTACTGATGATTAATTTGATTTGTGATAATAATTTAAATATCCACCTCATTAGATATATTTTCTTCTTAATAAAAATACAATTCATATTTAATTAATTGTCATCTGTGTTGTCATCTTCCATTTCATGATATATATTTATTTTATCATCAGTGTTTATTAATTTATTTGTTTCGTAGATAAGCCTATTTAGAACTTATGTAGTAATAAATAAAATGTATCTATAAAAATATGAACTATAATATTAAAAACTGATATGCGTATACATCAAGCCAGTGTTTGCTACATGGTATAAAAAATCAAAATGTGTTCAAATGTAAGAATAACAATCATCAACAAATTTAATCAATACAGGACAATGTTATTTTAAACAATTGTTTTCTATAACCTCTATTTTAGTGCTCATTGTCTCAGCTACCTTGAATTTTCTCGTTTTAAATTAAATGTGATATTCATAAGTATGTTACAGTTATAACAAAACAAATTAATTATTTAAAACTACTGTAAATACTATTTCTTGTATACATTTTTAAATTCATGTCTACAAATGTTATACATAAAGACTAATTACTTTGCAGCTAAGAATTTTTTTTTTCATTTAAGATTAAAAATGTTATAGAACTAGAAGCAAACACACACAAATGAATGTTTAAAAAATACATTTTAGTTCTTAAGAATTATTTTCAACCATCCTTTAAAAAAATAATTTGTATAAATTATTAATGGCTATGGTGCAATGAGCTTTTTCTAAAAAATACATATTCTTCTAAATAAAGAAAGAAATATCAGAAAATTTGTTAACAGCGTTCTCTCTCTCTCTAAAGAATATTGTTGTTGTTGTTACTAATGACACTTGGACAAGCCAAGCTCGCTATGCCTTGGCTATGCGAATTTAAGTCAATTAGGGGGCGTCTTTCGTTTTAATCAGAGCACCATGAAGGTGAAAGTAAGACTTTGCTCTACACACATGCCATAGGTACTCGTTTATAGGGTAGGCAACCATTCACACCTCATTCATACAAGGAAAGGACAAAGATAGGATAGATAAAGAAAGTACACATCCATGCCCGAACAGGGATTCGAACCCAGGACCTCCTTATCCACAGTCAGGCACGCTGACCACTATGTAAGTTGGGCGACCTAAAGAATTTTAAATTATATCATGTTACTAAATTGGAACTAAAATAAAATTATATCAACGCACCACTTATATTCAAAAATATTTTGAAAAATATTTTATGTATTATAATTGTATAACTTTTTGAATGATTTTAAACTTTGAACAAGGAAACAAATTCGGAATTTATTTTTAGCTTTTCTTCAGATTTCAATAATAATAAAATTTCCTAATAGCAATCATTTTTCAAACGAAAATATCTCAATTTTTACTATATATTGCAAATTGTTTCATTCACAATAATTAATAGTATAAAAAAGAAACAAAGAGAAAAGCTGGATTATTGTTTAGCTTTATCTTCCTTTTTTTTTTTAAATATTACTGAGTCTCTTGGCATGTTTTTATTCATCTTTAAAATGGGTCTTGGCATCACTTTAACAGCCAACAGCTTAATTTTAACGGAAAAATGCGGGATGTGAAATATTTCATAGCTTGTGAGAATTTCCTTTTAGATAGTATCAGCAATAATGATGGATTGGCGAAATGTTCGTTTCCGATTCTCCATTTATTACCTTGCCGTAAATTCCATTATCCCTGTCCGTATTCCTTCTGCACAATGCACGGGGAAATGGATCGAAGCAGCCATTCCTACAGACATCGGTATCAGTAATTTCTGATAACTTTAACTGAAAACAGATAGTTGTTTGTCCCTACACCCCTCCCTCGCTGCCATAAAATCAAAATCGGTTGCAACCTCCTTGGCTGTTGTCCAAGAACACAGTAAAAGTCACTGAACGACCCTCTGTACCAAAAATGTGACGTAGCCAGTGGCGATGGTTGCAGTTAATTGGAAAACTGCGGTTTTTCATTTTTATTATGACACATCGACTTTTAAAAATTTGTTCTATTAATGATTTTCAGTAATAAAATATATATTGCATTGAAATTATATTCAAAAAAATATTTTACAATATCCATTTATTTTATTTGTAACATTTAAATTTTGTAAAATTTATTTATGGGTAAATAAATTTAATGAAATTTATTTATGTAATGAATATATGAAATTATATTATAAATGAAATTTATTTATGGGTCTGATTTATGAAGAATATGCCAAGGGGTGTGAACTAAGATTATTAATAGTATTTTTGAGATGAAAACTGATTGGGGTACATGTGATGTGAAAATATCTATATTCGTATAGTTATAACCATGTTGAAAATAACTACGTGTAAAATATTATAAGTGTTTTCAGAAAAAAATATTTTATGAATATATATATATATATATATATATATATATATATATATATATATATATATATATATATATATATATATATATATATATATATATATATATATATATATATATATATATATATATATATATATATATATATATATATATATATATACACACAATACTGATGCCTAATATTATTTCTTGGGTAAAAATAACTGTAAATACAAATAAAAATGTCTAAAATTATAATTTTAGCAAATATTTCCGATTATGAAATATTATTTAATAATAATATGTATACTTTAAAGAAGAAATCATTTCAAGAATTTGAAAAGATTATGAATGTCTGATCCTCAAACAAAAGCAGTTAGAATTTCCTACGAAGTTAAGAATTATAAATTATTTTTGCAGACATGTATCTAGAAAATAAATTATTCTGATAAAATATAAATTTAAAATCATATATGATTACAGACAGAAATATGATATTAAGATGAAAAAGTTATTTCTTGTCTCACAATTAGTATACATTACTTGTCAATGAATTTTATGTGCTATGCATTTAAATGCTATTTTGCGTAAATAAACATTAAGACCTGGAAACTAAATATCTAATCAATAAATAAAACTTAGTCTTGATTTTTGATGAATAAATAAGATTTAATTCTATCGATATTTTTGAATATTACAACTGTTGTCTATAAAAAATATGTCAACTAATAAATATACTATATTATTTGATGAAAAAAAATTACGCAATGCATATTTTTACAAAAAAATTTCTATATGTTGAAAATTTGTAAACTAGATATCTTATGAGAACGCATTGTGTGTTTTTATGTGTTTCTATAAAAACACGCGATATATTCTCCTATTCTGTTAAAAATGTTTTCTTTTTCAGCTCTTTAAAATTTGTGTCCAGCCTAGTAAATGTTATCGGAGGAGAAAGTTAAAAAAAAAGCAATATCAGCAAATATTTTGAGTAGCAATTTCACAGATAAGCTCAGCCATACATACATAACTTTATCGCGCACCTGCTGCTCACGCTTTAAGTCACGCAAACGTCGTAAATGTTTCACTTTTCTCCGTTTCCAATTCATGGGCATGTCTGAATAAGCGCTTGTTGTGTACACACACATTTTCTTGCTCTTTATTAACTTGTATCGTTTGCGATGACACGTATCTTCACATTTCCACTGAAACTTCTTTAAGGAATGCTTTTTATGACAAACAGCTTTTCTGTTCAATAAAAATGATTATTTTTCAGGGCAAAAATATATTTATTTTTCTTACACTTGATTTAGAAACAGTTTATTGATATTTGTTTTTGTAAAATGTGTGTAAAATTCGTGAAATATGAATAAGTTGTAATTGAAATATGGCGTGAAATTTCTGTTACGTAAAAAGGAATATTTTCAGACCAAATACAAGTGCATGATTAGTGATTAATTTGCTGTTAAATGTCATGGATATGAAAGCATACAAATGAAACATACGTTAGAATACACACATGTATTTCTATATTTATGCCTCTGTATGTATATATGTTATCAGTACTTTTAATTTTCCAACAGACAGAAGATTTAATTTAAATTTAGATACATTTCTTTGAAAAATATGCCATATTATCCAGGATTCCAAATTTTGAATTCTTTTGTCAATGAAGAAATGCTACCAATATGGCGTATAGTAAAGTTAGCGATGACGTAAATACTAGGGTTGCCAAACCAGAATTTTCTGCGTAATTTTTATAGGTCTCCATATCTATGACGTTATAAAAACCAAGTTGTCAGCTACATTAGAAAATCCGCCAAAAACTCACCAATCTCAGAATTTTGCATTTAGGATTATACGGCATCTGTCCCATTTCTTTGTTTCCTTTTATTTGTTTTGTTTTTCTTTTGCTTGTTTTTAAAATTTCCTTTGTTTGATTTACGATTTAGTCAGCAAGTATAACTTTATTATGCAGTAAAAATTATTATTACTCATTAAAATATATTTATAAGATTTCGATGAATATGAATAATTGGTCTCTGAAATTATTTAATGATATTTCACATTTTTATAAAATCAATATTCTTAATTCTTAAAAATTATTACGTTGTGCTTATCAAAATACAGTAAAAATTACAAAAATAGAAAATTGCTCAAAATTAAATAGTTTATCACTGCGTTTTTGTTAGTTCTGCCCTGAAGCTTTACACTAATATTAATTTTCTTGTGTTATTTTACAAAACCACAAATAGTTGTGGTTTTCCCTTGCTCATTGATGCAGCCTTGTTGATGTAAAACTAACGAGTTTGGTGCTATCACAGCATGAACTTAATAACGAGTACTAACATGAACTCAGCTTGTCTTAATGCTCTCTCGCTGTTTTAATGCTTAGGTGTGAACATTTACTCAGCGTAGCCCACGTGACCTGGTCCTCCATGAATGTTACGGAGATCAGCCTGAAAATGAAATAATGACCATGTATTAAAAATTACTAAATTAACCATTAGTGCCATAATCACTATACAAAATGCATTGATTTTTGTTTTAAAAAGGATTTAAACTCAATATTAATTTGCTGAAGATATACATTATGACCTCTATTTTTAATTTAAGAATATTTTTAATAAACTTCTATAATCGAAATTTAGTATAAAAGGGTAACAACTGTTAGATTTTAAAATTATTTGTTCCTTACCACCAAACTGCTATCTCTTAACAAAAAAAATTATTATTATACAATACATAAAATGACTCATACAAATTAAAATTCCATATTTTAAGTCAATTCTTATTTTTATTTCATTCATAAAACGTCATGCAAAATATAATCATTTTTATTATTCTGTTTCAAAACCAACATATGAAAACACAATTTTCCCATTTTTTTGCGGTATCAAAACATTTTTCTGTTGTTTATTGTCAAAAAACTTACCTCAATCTTCTTAATCATTCATCCTTATATTTTGCAAACAATCACTGCATTACACCATTTTATTTTTGTTTGTGTTCTTTTACATTTTCATTCATCAAGTCCTTAATCATTTCTACTTCCATTCATTTTTACATATAAATTAAAAGTGGTCAGCCTAGTGCGAAACCCCCAGTGTTTAGCTCCCAAGCCTGCTTGGTTCTAAATTTATCGACCCACTGAAGAGCTGAATAGACCTTACCCAGCCCGAGGATCGAAACTCGGATTTACACCTTGGGAGCGTGAAACGCAATCACTAAGACTCCGGACACACACACGCATGTATATATATATATATATATATATATATATATATATATATATATATATATATATATATATATATATATATATATATATATATATATATATATATATATATATATATATATATATATATATATATATATATATATATATTATATATATATATATATATTATATATATATATATATATATATATATATATATATATATATATATATATATATATATATATATATATATATATATATATATATATATATATATATATATATATATATATATATATATATATATATATATATATATATATATATATATATATATATATATATATATATATATATATACACTTGCTCACAAACTTAAGTATGCAACTCAAAGCTTAAATGAAAAGATCTAGTTCTCAAATAAATATGAGAGTAATATTATTTTGGGGAGTGTAGTTAATAGCGTCTGATTCAAGTCATAAGTAATGAAAAATAAACCAAATCATTATATTTAAAAAAAAAAACTTTAAGATTAATTTTGTTAACAACCAATAGAAATTTAAATCACAAAAGTATGTATGCACTCTGAATTTTTTACTTTTAAATAGGCTGAGTAAAACTTTTCAAGTGTTTTTTCGTATTTCAGTGATAAGTTTAGAAATTCTGCTACAAATCTTGTAAGTGTGAACTTTAAGTACATCAACAATTCACCAATGCTTCCACATGGAAAAGAATTACCAAAAGATCTAAAGGATGCAATAATAAAGCTCTATAAGGGAAGCAAGTCCTAAAGACAAATAGGTAAAATCATAGCCAAAAAAGTCCTGCAACAGTTCAAAAAGTCATTGATAAGTTCCAGGATGAGGGAAACACTCTAAACAAGTTAAGAACAGGACGACCGCCCATTTTCACGGATCGAAAAATTCGAATTATTGTTGAAAATGTGATAAAAATCCGTTGATTAGAGCACCAAAATTGACAACTGGTGGGAAAAACAATTTTACGAAGTCATGCAATCCAGAAACAATTTGCCGTGTGTTACGGAAGGCAGTATACCATGGTCGAAATATGCGAAGAAAACCATTTGCTAGCAAAGTGAATCGCAAAAACAGAATAGTTTTTGCAAAAAAAAATGGAAAGCAGGACAGAAATTTTTGGAATTCCGCGATTTTTTCGGATGAAAGTAAATTTAACATCCACGGGTCAGATGGACACCAAAAAGTTTGGAGGAAAACAAATGCAGCTCTAGAACCAAAGAACATGAGAGTAACTGTAAAACACGGTGGTAGTTCGATTTTGGTTTGGGGTCGCATGACAGCAGTTGGAATAGGACATTTAGTTATAATCGACTGAATAATAAATCAATATAGCTACTTGAATGTTTTAAAGAATAATCTAAGCCAAAATGCTTCTAAATTGGGACTCGATGGATCCTTCACTTCCCTACAAGATAATGATCCCAAACATACTGCTCGGATTTTTCGGGAATGGCTGCTATATAACGTGCGAATACAGCTAAAAACTCCACCGCAGTCACCTGATCTTAATCCCATTGAACATTTGTGGGATTATCTCGATCGTAAAATTTAGACAGCAAGAGATCTAAACTAAGAAAGATCTATAAAAAAAACCTTTTGGAGGAGTGGTAGAAAATACGATATTCTGTCACTCAAAATTTAGTAAAATCATTGCCATATAGATTGAAAACTGTTATAAAGGCCAAAGGCTATCCAACAAATTACTAATTTTTTTGAAAAATTGTAAAATATGCAATATTAATATCTTTGTTTTGTTTGCATACTTACTTTTATGGTGTGAATTACATCCTATTTTAAGTTAACCTAATCTTGCTAATTAAATATTTGTATTTTTTAAACATTTTTCATTTTGTAACAAGATTAAGTGTTCCATTATGCTGTAATCGAAATAAATTGTTAATTTGAAAACTCTAATATTGTAGGTCTGTTTTTTTCATAGGACATCATCGCATACACACTGCATACTTAATTTGTGATTAAGTGTATATATTTATATATATACATACATTAATAAAAAATTAATTTAACTTTAAAACTGTCAGAAAACTATATTTTCTTAACATATTAAAAATATCCGTAAAAATGAATTTATTTAATGTGTTAAATATTTCGTAGTAGCTCATTAGAATCTTTTTGTCACTTCTTTTTTATACACAATTATATTATTTGCATCAAATATTGTAATACTAACAAAACATAATTTGAACAAAATTTTTTTTTCAAAGATTATTTTATGTATATATATATATTTTAGGTCTACCGGAAAGTTCCATCCGTTTTAGAATGAAACAAAGGAATACATTTTTTCACACTTTGGTTAAACTTTATTGAATAATACAAATGCCATCATTATATTTATGACTTTTTGCCAGCGTGATGGCAATTTGTATATCCCATTTTTTAAAAAAAAAGTCTTATCTCTAGTGGCCAAAAATTGAACCAGTGCTTGTCTGATAACTTCTTCGTTCTTGAATTGTTTGCCCTGCAAGAAATTTTATAAGGACAGAAACAGGTGATAATCAGATGGTGCTATGTCCGGAGAGTATGGTGCATGCGACAGAATTTCCCAGCCTTGCTCTGCGACTTTCTGACGAATCCCCAAAGCGGCATGTGTCCTGGCATTTTCATGAAATAGTATGATGTCCTTCCTATTGAACATCGCCGGCCTCTTTTCTAGGAGTGCTGTTTTTAATTTATTCAATTGCTGACAGTACCTCGCCAAATTTAGCCTTTCGTTTGGTTTCAACAGCTCAAAATGTATTGGTCCTCGAATGTCCCACCATATACACAACATTCTCTTGTTCAGGCTCAACTTCGGCTTAGAAGAAGAGGGGGCAGGTTTTCCGGGTTCACAATATGCCCTTTTTCTTATGATGTTTTCATAGGTAATCCACTTTTCATCCCCAATTATGATCCGGTCCAAGAAGGGTTCGATTTTGTTGCGTGCAAGCAGAGATGTGCATATGATGATTCGATCATTCAAATTCTTCTCACTTAGCTTGTATGGCACCCATCTCGAATACTTCCACACAAACCCTAGTTTCTGAATAGGGTCGGAAATGGTTTGTTGAGCTGAATCAAGCCTTTCCGCAATCTCCGATGTTGTCAAAAAAGGATATTGCTCTAACATGATCTTGACAGTATCGTCGTCGATCGAAGATAGTCGCCCAGAGCGTGGTTTATCAAAAAGGTCGAAATCACCTACATGAAATTTTTTGAACCATCTTCTGCATGTTCTATCAGAAACTGTACCTTCACCAAACACTTTCAATAAATTTCTATACGCTTCTGTAGCATTTCTTCCTTGTTGCAATACGTACAAAATATAGTGGCGTAAATGAACTTTGTCGTTAGCCATGGGTACACGATCGCGACTCACTTAATACTAACAAGAATGAACTTCGTTTTAGTTCATCTGCGACGAAAATGTGTATACATTGCTAGCGATCAAAAGAGAGAGCCAAATATGTGTCAGGAATATGCACATACTTGTTGAAACTGATTGTAACCGGAGCGGACAGAACTTTCCGGTAGACCTTATATTTATGTATGTATATATATATATACTATTATGACAGATGTAAAATCTCACTCACACATAATTGGAAAAATCAAGTTTTAACAACATCTACGAGAAATAAACGTTCCGCAGCTTCGTGTTTGCTTCTTTGTGAGGGTGAATAGTCGAAAGTTTTGAGAGTTCCTCATTTTAGAAATAGAGGGATCACCCACACAATCAGAGAAGGAGTATTACCCACTATCTGTTTACAGCAGACGACTGACATATTTTGTTTTCGGTGAGAGATTTTATAGACATGGTGTTGTCTTTATGTGTGGCAAGGTATAAAACCCCAAAAACTCCTAAATATTAAATCTAACGGATGCAAATATGGGAAACAGAAACTCCAAAAAGGATGACCGTACTTCTAGGCATTACTAAGTTCACATTAAAGAATTTTATTTAGCAATGATGCTGTATAATCCGTCATGCAAAATTCTGAGTTTGTTGATTTTTTTGGGGGAATTTTTAATGGGTCTTGCAACCTGGATTTTATTACGTCACAGAGATGAAGATCTATAAGAATTTTGCAGATCATTCTATTTTGGCAACCCTAGTCTTTACGTCATAGCGCACGTTCCAGTACGTCATCTTAGCAACATTTCTTCATCGCCGAAAAATTCAGATTTTGAAATCGTTTATTATATGACATTTGTGTCATTTGTTTTCACTCTCTGATTAAAACATTGAGAGTATGGTTTTTTTTTTTATTTTTAAACATTTTTCTATGTTGTTCTTAAACGTGATTATTAAAAACTCTTCTGACATTCTTTAAAAATCTCATCATGGACTAGAGAAACTATGACAGTTTAATGTTTTACAATAGCTTTCTTAAATAGGCCATCCATTGCCCGTTATCAAATGAATCTTCAATTGTACCCAGTTGTCTTATAACAAGTTAAAAAAAAAGCTTTTCTCAAATGCTAACATCCAATATTTCAAATATATAATCTTAAATCGTTTAGTAATGGTATATTACACAATAAAGAAATGTGCCTTACTCCTAAGTAAGAAATACAATTTATTGCAAATAAACAATTTTAAAATGGCTTCTGCAAGAAAAATAACCAAACAAGAGAAATGTTTACGAATCGTGTTGCTACATGTCTTCGAAGCATGGGTGATCATCTCCCCTCTTGTGATCGTTTCGCGTTCATGAAAGTATAAAAAACCTCTTCTCCAGATTAAGATTATTCTTTTCTTTCATTCATAATAATAATTCTTTTCTATATCCTCTGCTTCTCTTCTCCCCCTCATGTTCTCTCCAGATGTGAAGCATCTTTTCTGTTCTTTGGCGATTTTTTTCTCTCTCTCGTTGCTCTATGTATCCCTTGAGTGTTCTGTCACTATCACGAACATCTGTAGATTCGGTATCAGAAGGGACAAAAGGAGAAAGCATCATTCTTCAGGGAAGGACCATGAATTCCTTTGTTTCGCAGTTGCAAAAGGCTCTCTTTTTTTGTCTGGAAGCAATTTCGATGTGCTTTGATGCGACAATTGTAAACTGAATTCAATAAATATCAGGAGTAAAGAACTAAAATCTGAAATAAGTTTTGTAAAATGAAATTTAATTAAAACGACTTCGTCTGTTCTATTTTATTTACATTTTGATAAACAGTAGGTTGGGTTTAAAACATTTAACGACTTGTTCTGTATTTGTTCGCATTATTTTGAGGTTTTGTTGGTTGCAAAGAGTGTGATAATCAATGATAGGGTATACATCCTTCAAAAAAATTGATCCAGTAATAGGGAGTTGTACAATTGTAATATAATTTCTAAGGCAATGATATTTTTCTTCAACAAATAAATAATTAAAATTATTTTTAGAATAAATGAATATCAAAAACAATTGCACATAAAAATGATCCATACAAATGGTATGAGTGACTAACGATTCATGTTTATGAATAAAAATTCTGAATTTTGATCCAAGTTGCCTTATAACATCTTTAAAATATTCACAGCCTATCTTATGCCAGAGTGTAAAATGAAGTTACCAATAAAAGGCCAATCACGTGCTGGAATAAGTAAATCCACTTTCCATTATTCATTCTGTAGTTCATTTATCATTGCGTACAAGGTATTTCTACTGCAAGGTATTGGCATTACCTTGCCATAAGAAGTAAAGAAATGCTTAATTACTACTTAGGTATCACACAATTTTCTTTGATTACAATTTTTAAAACATATTTCTTACAATAAGCATGATGGCATCTGGGTACAATCTAATTCCTAGATATAATATGGGGGCTACAACCATCAGTGTTTCTCTAGTTACTATTGATCAAAATGTTTACTATGCCTTGTGAAATGATTCATCAAATTTCCATGATAGATCATGTTTTAATGTAAATTTTGCAAAATATGACCTCAAAATGTTTAATGCATTACATATTAGGCGACTCTTGACCGTGAATTTACTTTATGATCATCTTGTTTAATAATATTGCTTGCAATAATAGTTTTCCATTAAAACTGCAATTAATAATTATTCTTTAATAAATTCTGAAGTATGTTTCATGCAATTGTATAGAGGATTGAAAAATAAATGCTGAAAAATATACAATTATTTAAAAAAAATTGATTTTAACCATTATTTTATGTTCCAGAAATTATAAGCAGATCTTAAATTAATTAAGACAAAACTAAATAACATATCAAGAATTTAAAAATAAATGCTTCTTACAGAAATATTTTCATTTACTTAATGGAAGAAATTCGAATGCTCTGTAATTTTCATTAGAAAAAGTTTTTAACTATTATAAAAATTACAATTATATTTTTGCATCTAACACAGAAAATCTAAACATATACCTTTTTAAGATCACTCCAGTTAATTAATTCTTGTATTTATTGTCATTACTCTTCAAAAGAATTTTAAGGATTTAAAGTTATATTCCTAACATCAAAGGAAGTTTGATACAGCATTTTTAAGATGATTACCGGAGTATTATTAATCATCCTATATATATATATATATATATATATATATATATATATATATATATATATATATATATATATATATATATATTATGATTTAAAATAACTTTATTTTATTTTGTTAATTATGAATTAAGATGCAGATTTAAGAATTTCTTTTAAAATATATTATATATATATATATATATATATATATATACAGATTTATGACTCTTATATAAAATGAAAACCTTTTTGATATAAGAGTCATAAATCTCAGAATATATGCGTAATGAAAAATGTTCGTCAAAAATACTTAAAATCATTTAATTTGCACGTTACAGATGCCATAAAATAAAAAATAAACCCTACTTTTTAAAATTTTTCATCTTTAAAATATTCAGAATATGACATTTTATTAGAAAAAAAATATTTTGGAAATTATTCTGTAGGAGAAACACTTTTATTGAAAAAAAATACTTAAGTAATCTTATTGTCTTGTCCTTTTAGTTAAGTAGAAACAAAAGCAGCTTACTCCAGCCTAAGAGCAATGTTTGCAATTTTAAGTATTTATATCTTCCACGTATTAAGATCTGGAATATTGGTATCACACTTGAAAGAAATTCAGAAAGAAAAGAAAACAGTTTGAAATTCAGAGCTTTCAATATGACCTTAAACATTTAAAAAAAATAATTGATTTTTCAAATGTAAACAAATTAAATAAAAAATAATTTTAAGCATTTGACATTGTCTTTTCCAAAAGAGACCAAATATATGGAAAATAATTTTTCCAGTTTATGTTGACGTTATAGTAATTTAATTAATATCTATGAATATAGAAAATGTTTTCTTAATACCTTGATATCACTGGTTTTAAATTATTCTACTATTAAAAATATATTAATAAAGTCATGAACAGTATAAATATTATTTATATTTTAATAATGATTGCATACATGTTTTTCAAACAAATCAGTTAGTATATTAAACAGCATTAGATTATTTGTTTAATATTTACTAATGATTTTTGCCATCACCTTTCATAACGATTGCACATAGATATGTAAGGCATTAAAGGTTACCATGATTGACCTCTTTGAAATCAAAACATACTTCTTTGACTCCTTAATTGTTCTGAGAAAACAAATAAAAAAGGTCGAGCATTGCAAAAAAAGAAATGAAAAGTCATAATGAATTTTTTTTTTCAGGAACAAATGTTTTCAGATTTACCTCATGAATAAATTTAATTAATTCTGATTATAAAATAATTCGCCTTTGTTGAAGAAGAAAAAAAAAACATTACGTTTTTTTTCCCACTGTGATCAAATGAAACAAGATATGAAAAAAAATAATAAAAAGCTTCCATTTTTAGGGTCAGAGCAAAAACATTTCTTTGCATTGGTTAAGTGGAAAGCAAAAAAGTCACCCCTATTTTCTTTAATTTATAAATATATCATGCCTTATGAAAATATCTTACTATGTTCTGCTCAGATTCTCTTGAAAATTAAAAAAGAAGCAGAAGGAATTTCACAAATTAGAATTTATTATCAAAGGAAAAATTAACCAAAATTAAGTTGATTATTTTCAATGTCCAGATAAATGCTAATAATTATTAATTTGATTCTAATTAGAATTATCAATAAAATGTTTCTTTTGAAAATTTACTTCTAAAGTAAGGGTTATCATGTTTTAAAAATTATTTAGAAGTTATAGAAAGGTATATTTTTATAAATAATATGTTCATGCATTTATATATCTATATCTATATCTATCTATCTATCTATCTATCTATATATATATATATATATATATATATATATATATATATATATATATATATATATATATATATATAATTTGTGAGATCAAAATATATATATCAAAGGGTTTTGTGTGAATTATTAATAATCATGAGAAAGTAAAATTTGAGATTAATTACGATTCATTATTTTACTTACTTTATCGTTTAATATTCGATAGCAATTTTTACAATTAATTTTATTAATAATTAATAAAAATATATTAAATAAGCACATCAAATTGCAATTAAAATAGTTGTATATTTGTTACGAGAATTTCATCTCATGAGAAAAGTAATTTTCCTTAAGGAATTGAGAAATTTGTCGTGTTTTGTTACATGATACTACATATTTATTTCTGAAGTGATCGTAGATAACAGATCGTAATTGTTGTGACATTTGACCTGGAGTTAACATCCTACACATATCGAATAATGTTTTAGCCAATTGATTTCAAAACTAATTCTGTTATTGTTGTTGCACTTGGACAAGCCAATTTCGCTATGCCGTTGGCTATGCTAATTTAAGTCAGTAGAGTGCGTCTTTATTTTAACCAGAGCACCACGAAAATGAAAGTACGTCTTTGCTTAAAACGCCTCCGATAGATGGCTCCACAAGAGGATCCACTCCCTCAATTTAGACATTGATCTGGAAAAGGAAGAAATTTTCTCCACACCATTACACCCATAGGAACTGCTCAACGACTAACCACAGGAATTTCGATTCCACAGATTTAACGAGCAAATATAATGTATGAACTCGGTGGGCCTTCGCCGGTATTGGGAATCAAACCCTGCCCATCCTGGTAAAAATATAATTCTCGTATATGTAATAAACTTTACGAATATTAGCAATAATTTATGAAGTGTTAAAGTGAAAGGGAAAATATAAATTATCTAGTCATTTTGTTGCCAATGTTTCTTTATTGATTTCAAGCATTTGAAGAATATCTAAAAATGTGCTCTTAATGAGAAATCGTGCATAAATGCTTGTTTTGAATTGAATCTACATTCACCTCAGAGCTTAAAATTTACTATGTTTGAAGGACAATATTAAATAGAAATACGAATTTTCTGAGTATAAATAAATAACCAGATTTTTCGTTGAAATTGCTTAAATTAATTCAATAAATTTATAGTTGATGGAGATTTATTTTAAAGCTTAATTTGTTGCATCAAATTCATTTGAATTATGCATGGCTTTACTTATGTTTGTAGTAAAATTATTTAAGAAAAATTAATTAAAATTAAAAAAATTCAAACATATTTATATAAATAACGAAGTTTAGCGATCAGATAAGAAAGTAATTAAATTCACATCTTAATCAATTACATACGTCAAATTCAATCCAGAATCTAAAGAATTATAGATAAATTGTCGTGATACTTTGCTAATTATGGCGGTGCTCATTAATATTGATTGATTATGCCTAATTGAGAAATAAACGAAATTCAATATAGTCTGACTGCACGGTTTACACCCTGCAGTTTTCATTGAATAAAATGGTAATCTAAAGGAGGAATAAAGTATACCATTCGCATTACTCAGCGACGTTATTAATTTGTGATGGACTGCAGTAATTTGTGAATATGAAATCATTTGATGTGTAAGGATCTTTTTATGGTTCTCCAAACAACAAGTTCGTATTTATGTGTATGAATTCAGAATTTTTTAGACATGTTCTATTATAATACACTGTCCCCGATATTGTTGTTGCCGTGTGCCAGCTAGGCTGGCATTATGGGGTTCGCTGCTCCACTTTTCCAACTGAACCCTATTTCGGTGCGTAGTCCAAATTCCTCAGTACACACATGCCATAGGGACCCGTTTATAGGGTAGGCAAGCATTCACAACCCATACATGCAAGGAAAGGACAAAGACAGGATAGATTAAGAGTGAAAGTACATCCATGCCCGCACCGGGATTCAAGCCCAGGACCTCCCTATCCGTAGTCAGGCTTACTGACCACTAGACAAGTTGGACAGCACACTGTCCGATATTGAAAATGTAATAACAAGACAGAGTTGCCTGAAAAGTATGCAAATTTCAGGGTAGATTCATCTCATCAAGTTATGAAGATGTGGGAAATATTACCGCCGTTATTGCTGTTTGGAAATCAATCGTTGAAAGTTTGTTCTTGTCGCAAAGGACGCCTGTACTTGCAAAGAGTGTTAAGCCATCTTTGACTGAGTCCGTTTCAACAGACAGAGGGACATGGTGATCTGACTGAGAAGGGTGGGCAGGTTGCTCGTATCAGCCAACATGCCCTACAAGATGTATAGTTGCTTCTCTGACTAACGTGATCGCGAGATCTCTCCCCAATTGAACACGTTTGGGATATGATTAGACGCCATTTGCAGATCCTGCCACTGTCTCAATTGGAAGTTGCCCTTTGGAAAATTGTTGACAGGGAATGACAGGGAACACTATTCCTCAGGATGGCATCCACACTCTCACTAAGTATGTGCCTAGACGTGTTGCTTCATGTATTCCGTCCCTGGCGGTCTTACAACATACTGACACGACCCTGTTTTCACACGGTATCTCATTTCGATATACAAATCACTTTTTGTTTATTACTTTCTCTCTCTGTTTGCCGTTTTTCGATACTTTCTGGCAACTCCTTCTTGGTGGTGCATTTTCAATGTCGGGCAGTGTAATAAATGTGAAGCATAAAACAGCAGATATGTAAAACAATTTTGTTGTACAGGCAATTCGCTTCTTCCTATGTTTCGGTTGATTTTTATAGGCTGTGTTGTACAAGTTCTTGAAGATAAAACTTTATTTTTTTATTTAAATGAATTTCACATGTGTTTTTACCGAAAATATTTGATTAATGTTCCATCGCTTCGAATTGTTGCTAAAATTACCACAAGTCGTAACAGACAGATGCCTACAAACCAAGACACTCTTCTTGCAGATGGTGCCACCTCTGGCTGCAATAACAGCATTTATCCACCTAGGCATGGAGTCAAACAGAGATTGTATGGCATGTATGGGGATATCTGTCCATGCAGTTTCAACACTATGCCACAGTTCATCAACAGTAGTGGATGGTGAGTGATGGCGTGCCAATCGCTCGGCAACCATTGACCACACGTTCTTAATTGGTGACAGATCAGGTGAACGTGCTGGCCAAGGTAACAGTTGAACCTGTTCTGTATCAAGGAAGTTCAGAATAGTACGGGCAACATGCGGTCGTGCGTTTTCCTGTTGAAACAAAGCATTTGGGAGGCCTCGAAGATAGGGCAGAGCCACGGGCCTTAACACAAATGAAATGTAACGGTTGCTGTTCAAATTGCCGTTAATGCGAACAAGAGGTGATAGAGACGTATAGAGAGTGGCACCACATACCAACACTCCAGCAGATGGGCCAGTATGGCGATGTCCAATGCAAGCTGGCAATGCGCGTTCTCCACGATGCCTCCAAACACGAATGCGGCCATTATGGACCTTTATACAGAACCGAGATTCATCTGTAAAGATGACGTGATGCCATTCCCGCGTCCAGGTTCGTCGCTGATCACACCATTGAAGGCGCTCCTGTCTGTGACGCAGCGTCAATGGTAGCCGAAGCCATGGTCGCCGTGCAGACAATCCATGCTGCTGCAAACGTCGTCGAACTGTTCGAGCAGAAACTTGTTGCCTTGCAAATGAGTCCATTTCTCGACTCAGAGTTCGTGACGTGACTGTACGATCCCTTGGAACCATGCGGATAAGGTCTTCTCTGCTGTTAGTGATGGGGGTCGTTGAGATCGTGCATGACGTTCCGTATGATTGTCCTGAACCCATCAATTTCACATTTTGCTAACAGTCATGGGGTATCGGCCGACGCGATCTATCGGAGGGATTTAGTGACATAAATTCAAAGGATAACGATATGCTTTGAACACTTGTTAAGTTAATAACTTTTTTAAATAATAGCAATTCACGTTTAATATTTGTTCAGCACATGTATCACCTCACCGTAGTCAAGTGGTTAACTGCACTGCTTAAAGTGGAAATTCTTGGGTTTGATCTCAACTATTGTAAAACAACTAGAGATCAATTGCAGCGTTTCTTTGCATCGCCAAGTACATCATTTCGAGAAATATTTGAACATTCCTGATTCCTGTATTGTAACACATGTATAACGTTTCCATCAGAAGCATTGCGCTGTGGATTTTAAAATAAATTACAATAGTTTTTTGACATTTCATGCTATCATCCATGCATGCGAAAGAATGAGTATAAGAGTGCTTCTATGAGCAGAAGGTCCTAGTATTTAAGCCCATGCTCTTTGAACAATTGGAGACAGGTGTTGCACTTTTGCTTTTAGCCGGTAAGTCTGTTGAGATGTGTACTTACAATGTTTAAGGTTTCTTGCTTTAAGACTCGTGAAATCAAATCTGCAAAATGTTCCCAAAGGCAGTTTATGCAGTGGCGTTAAAAGCGCCTTAGCCAGTTAAGATGTTCGACGCACGGGTAAAAAATATGAACACGCTTTAAAACTGTTAATCGTTTTCTTGCCGCCCAACTTGTCTAGTGGTCAGCGTACATGACTGTGGGGAAGGAGGTCCTGGGTTCGAATCCCGTTTCAGGCATGGATGTACTTTCTCTCTCTATGTACCCTGTCTTTGTCCTTTCCTTGTATGAATGGGTTGTGAATGGTTGCCTACCCTATAAACGGGTCCCTATGGCATGTGTGTACTGAGGAAGTTGCACTCTACACCAAAATAGGGTTCAGTTGGAAAAGTGGAGCAGCACACCCCATGTTGCCAGCCTAGCTGGCACACGACAACAACAACAATCGTTTCCTTAATCAGAATTACCATCCAAACTCTGAAAATTGATGTTTAAGGCGGCTGAGACATATCAAAATTGGGCGTGGTCGCAATGTCCTCCAAGTGAAATGATATCTTTATGGCAGGCCAAGTATTAAGGGTCTTCAGCTTGGTCCCTCTTTCAAAATCACGAAGTCTCCATCCATCTATCTCACTTGTAGAGCGCATTTCAGGGCTAGGTGCAGGGAATCATGCTATGGCAACAACTGTGACAATGATTCATATTTCCTTAATGAAAAAATAAATCCAATTATACTTCAATTTTAAATTTACATTCGCAACTTAAATTTATAAAATTCACTATATAATTTTAACAATTTAAAAGTGATCAGTGATTTTCTTCTAAAAAGTATCGAATGATAAAATAACGGAAATGAATTTTATTCCTTTTAAATGAACAAATACAAATATAATTTAATCAGATTTACATAAGCGGCTTAAAACATCTATTTTCGCGAAGCAATTGTTAAAATAAACTAGAAAATAACATTAAAACAGTATTCTAAAGAGAAATTGCTTTTAATTTTTAAAATATTAATTTATCATACCCTATTATTTTCAATGCAAAAGTCACACAGAAATTTATTTGAGTAATTTCAGCAAATACACATGAATATTTATGAAATAAAGTAATACTTTTGATAACAGTTTTAATTGCCCTATTTGATATATAATCTTTTCTTTAAACCGTCAGTTTATTTTGCTCCTTTAAGCCTATCAAAATTAATAGATATGCTTCGCAACAGTTTAATTTGTTTGAACGTTATCAAAAGAAGAATATGTAACTTAAATATTTAATGATTATTTAAACGTAATTATGGTCTCCATTTACAGTCTTTTAAAAATTCTTTTACGGAAACAAGAAGAGAAATAAAAGATAGCTCTTGCGAAATTGGGATTCTAAGATTTCACCTTTTTTCTCGTAAATCTTTTGAATTTGTGGATGAATATTCGCTAATTTTTTTCACACTTAAAAATAAAATCAAAATGAGAAGTAGTATCCATCCTTGTAATTAATATTTAGCATACAAGAAATGTTTTCATTATTTTTAGATTGATATATTTTTAATGACCTTCACACCATTTTCTTGGTAATAAAATTCGAAGTATATTTTCTTTCTATTCTTTAACATAATAGAATTATCTTTATTCTAATAGTTACTTTGTACTTTTTTATAGGATTCTAAATAAAATTCTAAGAAATTTATTATCTAAATTTAGTAAAACAAAACCTTCTTAACAATTAGTTTTTTGAAGATCTTAAATATTCTAAGAATTTTTGAAATTTATTTTAAGTGATTTGATAGCTTATTAAGAAAATAAAAGAAATATACAACGTATAAAATGTTTTTTACTGAAAATTTATTTAAATATATTAATCGTTTTGTAGATGCCTTGTATACACTACACAAAACTAATTATTGGCTAGTTTTTGTCAAGTAACGAATATAGCCAGTTAAATCTTTGTTTGTTTTCTTTTAATTTAAATTATCTATAAAGCACCGTACAAAACTAGTTATTGGCTAGTTATTGTGAAAGTAACGAATATTGCCAGCTAAATTATTTGTTTGTTTTAATTCAATTTTTCGATCATGCACTATACAAATCTAGTTATTGGCTAGTTATTGTGCAAGTAACGAACATTGCCAGCTAAATTATTTGTTTGTTTTAATTCAATTTTTCGATCATGCACTATACAAATCTAGTTATTGGCTAGTTATTGTGCAAGTAACGAACATTGCCAGCTAAATTATTTGTTTGTTTTAATTCAATTTTTCGATCATGCACTATAGAAAACTTGTTATTGGCTAGTTACTGTGCAAGTAATGAATATTGCCAGTTAAATCTTTGTTTGTTTAGATTGAAATTATCTTTTCTGACGCTCATCTTGCTTGTGTTCGAAGAAATTTCAATGCATACATAAAATGAAATATTAATTGTAATTTTCAGTTTTGTGTTGAAAATAAAGCGTTATAACTTAAAGTTAATAAATTTTAATGAGAACCTCCTTTGAAAGTAAAATGTTACAAAACACTAAAAACTGTTGTAATAATAAATCATTTTAAGCAAATATTTATGCACTAACATTTTTTTTTACTGTTTTTGCGCATTTATTTCACAAATTATTGTCTTTTCCTATGATATTAATTTTCCATATTTTCTTCCAAAATTAAGAGGAATTAAAGAGGATTTAAAAGAAATGAACTTTCTCCTCCTAATATGATGAATGCATACATATTTATTTTCAATGAATAATTAAAAAATATCATAGTGGTAAGGAAAATTATTCAAAATGTGAACTTTAGAATTTCATATTAATAAGCAGAATTTTCCTATAATTAAAAAATGGGAAAAACATTTATGTAAAATAATGTTGACTATTGAAATTGTAATTTAGTATGAACTTGAATGAATTTTTCAAATTTCTGTATTTAAGAACAAAAAATTGCGCTATATTAACAAAAATATTCTTCATATTTTTTCCTTATTAAACATATTTTGATGAAATATAGTAGATAATTTAATAGAAATACTATTGATCATCTCATATAAATATACAAGCAATATTGGTATTGAAATTGGACATTCAAAAATTGGTTCTATACATAAAAATGACATGAAACACATAACAACAATTATTGCTTAATCGTATATAATGTCGAATATAATGTCGAATGTCGTATATAATGAGAACATTTTTTCCATTAGCTAGAAAATGTAAGTTATATTAGCCTCTAAGAGAGAAATCATATTTTTATTTCCTCAATGTATTTTCTTCTTACATCTTGTGTGTGTGTGGTTATGTTTAAAAACATATTTTCAAACAATTTATTTATTTTTGTAATTTTCTAATTATTTTATATTATTAATAATATATTTCCCTGAAAACTTTTAATATAGTTTAAAAACATTTAGAATTAATAAACATATAAAAAGTACAATTTTTTTCAATATCTATTATCGTTACTAATGATACTTGGACAAGCCAAGCTATATATGACATTGGCTATGCGAGTTTAAGTCAGTAAGTTGCGTATTTCATTTAACCAGAGCACCACGAAGGGGAAAATACGACTTTGCTCAAAACTTCTCCGATAGATGGCACCACCAGAGGATCCACTTCTACAATTTTGACGTTGATCTGGAAGGGAAAGAAATTTTCTCCAAATCATTAAACCTATGGCAACTGCTCAACGACCGACCACCGGTCTTTCGATACCACAGATTTATCGAGCAGGTATATCGCGTCTACTCAGTGGGTCTAAGGCGGCATTGGGAATCCAACCCCACCCTTCCGTACGGAAGGCCTATGCCCATGACCTCAATGATATCTAATTAATAGAAAAGCAAATTACAGTTTTACAATGAAAAATAATTAACAGAGTGAATTTATTTTTTGACCTATTTAATATATATATATATATATATATATATATATATATATATATATATATATATATATATATATATATATATATATATATATATATGTATATATATATATATATATATATATATATATATATATGTGTGTGTGTGTGTGTATGTGTGTGTGTGTGTGTGTGTGTGTGTGTGTTTCTTCGAAAAGAAATTCCAATCAAATGAGAAAGAATTATACAGAATATTTGATGTAAGGAACTGAATCAATAAGTTAGATTTATTTGTAGCCTTATTAAGGGTAGGATTTTGGTATACCCCCTGATTTGTCTTATAAATAATTCAATTAACATTTTATGTGCAGTATCAACTTTTTTCCTGTTGAATGATTAGGATTCTCAGCTGAACAACTCTTTGGGTTGATTCTTTCCAAAGAAAGCTGATGTTTGTAGTAGTTTAAAATCGACTAATAAAATGCTGAATTAGCTTTTTTGAGCTGAAAACATACCAGAGCGTAATAAATGAAGCAACGTTTTATGTAATTATTCTTAATTTTTTTTATTTCTTAAAAATCCTGTGGTTGAGTAGTATATTTATATTATAATCACAGATGTCAAATTATTTTGACATTTATATTAACTTAACATTTTGAATTTGATAAAAATCTAAATTTTATGTTTAAATTATTTTTAACACACAAAATTGTTTTAAATATTTCCACAATCTATATAAAGAATACATTATTTTAAGTTTAGATTCCAAATTAATTTGTTTCTTATAATAAGCATACTTATGATTTTAACTAGGTAATATGAATATTATATGATTCATTTAGAACTTTTAAATTTATTACTTAAAATTAGAACCTATTCATTTTTCTCAAGAATATATAGTTTCACATAATTGTATATTTATTAACAATAAAGTGGTTGTTAATTTTGTTCAGTTAAAACCATGACTGCATCAATTTATTACGCATCTCATTGATTTTTAAATATCTATGACGTCAGAATGTACGTCATGTATAATTAATTGCGACGTCATATTGAGACGGCGTCGTAAATCCGATTTGTTGATGAATTTGCTGCCTGCCCTCAAATTGCATCCTTCGAGCGGCAGCAAACAAGGCGAAGTTCACTATCGAATGTCTGAGAATAATGTCGAAGTTCATTTTGTTAATAAAATGATTTCTTATATAAAGATAAAACCATCGGTTTGAAAAGACATTTTCAATTTATTCGAATCATTTATGCGTTGGCATTAGAATAAAAGAAAAAGCAAAATGGAGAATACAAGACAAAACATTCAATTAATGATTAATTTAAATCGGGAAGGACAATTTAAAAATTGCATTAATTAATAGAATTCTAAATTAATAACATCTACTCAATGATTAGTTTTAATGGGCAAGGGTGATTTAAATATTCCATTAATTAATGTTGTTGTTGTTGTTGTCGTGTGCCAGTCAGGCTGACAATATGGGGTGCGCTGCTCCACTTTTCCAACTGAACCCTATTTTGGTGTGGATTCCGACTTCCTCAGTACACACATGCCATAGGTACCCGTTTATAGGGTAGGCAACCATTCACTCCACATTCATACAAGGAAGGGACAAAGACAGGATAGAGAGAGAGAAAGTATATCCATGCCCGAACCGGTATTTGAACCCAGAACCTCCCTATCCGCAGTCAGGCACGCTGACCACTAGACAAGTTGGGCGGCTCCATTAATTAATAGAATTCTAAATTAATAATTGCCACATTTGTAAACAATCTCTTTTACATCGTAAGATTAATGCCTTCCTTACTTTAACATTAAACTTTTTCTACAAAGGTTTTTAATTTTCTTTCGTATTTGAAAGTATCCAAGTTGAAATATGCTGTGCGTTGCTCTTTAAAATATTATTAATATCAGAAAATAACATATAATATATATATATATGTATATATATATATATATATATATATATATATATATATATATATATATATATATATATATATATATATATATATATATATATATATATATATATATATATATATATAAGATAAAACATGAAGAAAAGTAAAATCAGAAATATAAAATTGGAAAGATACTAAAGTATATGAAGCAAAAGACAAGAAGGCATAGGGACCATGTCTTCATCAGGAGGGAGATGGTCAACTATGCAAAAATGAACACTCTTTTCTGACATGCTCGAAGGACAAATGTCTAAAAATCTTCGAGCAATTCCCCCGAAGAGTGTTCATATAAAAAAGAACTTAATTAAAAATTAGACTAAATATATATGTAGAAAAGATAAATATATATGCAGAAGAATAAAAATACTCACTATAGATGAAAATACTCACATTAGTAGAAAAATACTCACAATAGTAGAAAAATACATACAGTAAAAAAATACATACAGTAGAAAATACAAAATACAAAAGCCAGTAAATCAGATTGAATTTATATATGAGAATAGTAGGAAGTTGCCAAAAGTAAATTTGAAATTAGAATGAAGAAATATTGCCAGAAGTAATTAAATTCAAAAAGTTAAAGTGGTTAAAGTGGATATAGTTAAAGCGTATTAAAGAGGATTTAAGTTTTAGTTATGTATAAAATAAAGTGTATATATGTAGGTATTTTCAGGATTCTTGTAAGAACTTCAATGCTTGGGTGGCCCTTCTGTAGTTATAAAAACTACGCATTACTTCAATCTTACAAGCGATTCCCTACTTCCTACATATTTTAAAATAAAATTAATTGGAATATTGTTATTTTTTAGGTGAGCTATTAAGCGTTTAATTTGATTTTTAGTATATTCATAATTGTTACAGATTATATAAATGCGATTAAGCTCATTAATTATAATGTTTCTGTATATTTTTAAAGAAATATTGGAGTTCCAAGAAATTAACTTATTAACATGAAAATTAAACTGTTTAGTTTTGTCGAAAATGTCTATATATGTAGTGGAATTATCAATAGTGATAAATAAATCCAGAAATTCTGTTTTAGTTTCACATAAATTAGTTTTAATTAGAGAAAGTTCTTCAGGGTAAATAGTTTTAGAAATATCTTCAAATTTTAAATTGTTGAAAATAATGAAATCATCTATGTATCGAAAAGCAAAAGGATATTGATAAAAGAAGTTTTTTTCAAAATAATGTAAAAATAAATTTGCTAGTGTGCTAGAAAAGTTGGATCCCTGTGGAATTCCACAATTTTGAATAAAAATATTTTCACCGTTAAATATAAAATTATTATAAATACACATTTTAACTAAATTATTCCAGTAATCAAAATTAATATTTAATAAGTTTCTATAGTCCTGATAATAAAGGTGTAGTACATCGTTTAATTTATCTATGGGAATACTAGTAAAAAGGTCTTTAAAGTCAAAAGAATTAATACAATAAATATAATTTTTCGATAAAAAATCCAAAACAGGCCTATTATTATTAATGATCCAAGTGGCTTCTGATTTAACAATATTGTCTAATATAATATTAAGAAATTTAGCAAAAATGATTCCAGGTTTATTCATGTATGATTTAGTACCACAGGTGATAAATCTAAACTTTATAGGAATTCTTATATTTATATATGTATTTTCTCTATATTAATATATATATATATATATATATATATATATATATATATTATATAAGTAATATCTAAATCTAAAGGGACATTAAGTAATTTAAATTTAATTCAAGCAAAGCTGATTGCAATTTATATAAGAAAATGCAAATGCATGTATTTAATTCATAAATTGCATAGTATTTTTAAACGATCAAAATTTTGATAATTTTTATGTGCAATACTATATTGCTTATTTCAGTGAATGAAAAGCCGAAATTAAATACATTTCCTTAAAAATTAAAATAGCAGGTTAATTTAAAGAGTTGAGTAGTTTGCATAAAAGTTTTTAATAGTTGTGTTATAATGATGTAGATCTTTTATTTTATTGAAAATTCGCACTGTAATTATATAAAAATTGTTTTTCAAAAAATAATCATAACAAAAAAATAATCATTATAATCATTAGAAACACTTTGATCACAGTATATTTCATTTAGAAAAATATCTACATGTTTATTTAAAGCATATTTTCTCTAAAGACGAGTATTACAGATTTCATATAAAAATAATTGTCAGTCAACTTAAAATATGAAAATGATCTTACATTTTTATTTTATAAAATCAATACTTAATAAAGAAGGGAATTAATTCGCAACACGTTTTCTTCCAAATTAATGCTAATCTAAGCTTAAAGAAGTTTAAAATAAAAATAAAATTACTAGTAAAGTGCATAAAGAATAAAATATGCTGAAAAGAAGTTGAACTTGTTAGGGAAAATTAATGAGAATTATTGATTAAAGAAATGAAATAAATTTTTGTTTTTCCAATTATGTGAAAGAATAACGAAAAAAATAACTTTATTTTCATGCCCTAAGTTTAAATAATTGCTTCCTTTGAGAAAATTAAAATAAGCATTCTTTTTAGCATTTTTCTTAATGCTAAAAGTTTTTTTTAATTATTATTAAAAATCTAAGAAAAAGAAAATATTTTTCGAAGACACTTGCAAAAAAATGGCCTTAGAAAATGGAATAAATTTACACTCCTTGCCCAAGGACTTCCCAAGGAATAGTTCAATGCTTTCATTCTTTTTTACTATGTTTATAGGCAAAAAACACCTTCCTTCTCTTGTGTACCATAAATTTCTTTCCTAAACTTTTTGTCTTTGGCACTGTTCACAGCGCTTTTCAGATTCAACTCACAAAGAAACACTTTTGATCGTTTTCAGGCTAAGAACGTGTGATAAAAAATGTTGAGATCTTATTCTTTATGCTTCTGAATATATATCCTTTTGAAATTCCTCAGTCAAGTGCGAAAACTAAACTATGTATACTAAATATGTATGGGAAAACGATGCTTTAGTTCTAGTTTTTCTTCCAATTTCACATTCAAATGCACATATTTTAATTTTGGACATCATCAAATGTGTTACCGTTATAAATTTATAGAGCCGTTCTAAGCCTTGTAAAATATTTTTTAGTAGGATATGTATTGCAAATTCTTAGAATTTTAATCAAATTTTATAAAAAGCATTTTATAATCCATTGAAATAATAATTACTTGAATCCATGTTTATATTACTAAAAGTAGTGAAACAATTAAATCATTAGAAAATCTTTAAATTATTTTATCAAAGTTAATTTCCATTTCCATGTATTTAAATTAATAATAAAACTTTTTGTGAATAGCACTTAAATTTTTTTTTAATTTTTTTCTCATTTATTATCGATTTATCATACTAAAAAATAAAAAATAAGTTAAAAAAGTTCTTATTAAGCATCAATCAGTCACATTCAATTTAACTACCAATTATGATGAAAAAAATTAAATGAATTGCTATGTTTTATAAAGTGCAGTGCTTAAAGCTACTGCATAACCCTTAATCAGTAAAATGTAAGCTTTTTATTTATTTAGTCATTTTTGACATATTCGAAAATAATTCACTGATTAAATCCTAAAGAATTTAGGGTTTTATTGAAAACATTCCTGTTTTGCTCTAGGTTACATTGTTTACTAAAAAGGAATATTCGTTCCAAATTTGTATTAAACAAAAAATAATTAAAAAGATTTTAAAAAAATCCACTCTTAACTAATTAGTAATAAAATAGGTATGCATATTTTTTAATTTCTTTTAAAATACCGCATATTTTTTTAAACGATTAATATAGTTAAAAAATTTTTTTTTAAATCTACTGTTAACTAATTAATATTAAAATAAGTATGCGTATTTTTTTAAAATACTGCATATTTTTTTAAGTGATATTTTAATACACAATTTAACAGAAAATATATAGTTAAATAAAATTTAATTCATGATATTTTATTATTTTAATAAAATCATTAATTTCTAGAATCACTAGTAACAAGTTTTTGTATCTCTATATAATATTTATTACAATATATATTATTATGATCTATTATATATTGATTTTTATATTAAATATTGAATCAATCAATTCACATATGTTTCCCAAACATTAAATGTATGGATTAATTATCTTAAATAAATGGTTTTATACGATATTCATTTGCATCTGCTTATTTTATAACTTCTAAAAACCATGGAAAACATTCATTTTGTTGTGTTTCATTTTAAATGTTTGTCTGTTATTATATGGATAATTAATAATATATATAACTACCAATAATATTAATATATATATATATATATATATATATATATATATATATATATATATATATATATATATATATATATATATATATATATATATATATATCAGTATTGCTAATTATCATAAATTCAATTCAAATAATGTTTACAGGAAAGTACTTTAGTTAATTAGTAGGAATTATTTGTATTCATCAGAAAAATCATAAAAATGATTTTAATCATCAGTACAATTCTAGCTAAACTTAAACTAATGCAAAGTCGTAATCCACTTTCAAATATTAAAGAAATAATTAAACTTTTCAAGTAACGGGGTTAACAAGAACTGTGAATGCAAATATCTGATTGCGAAAGAGCAATTACATAAATTGCCTCATAACGCTTTGCACTTCTAATACAGGGAGCTTTGCTGGAAAAGCTATTTTACCTCGTGGAAGTAGCGCACGTACGCGATTCGCGTCTTTATAATTTCCATAGTTCGGCGCGGGCCATTAATAGCGAAGCCTTTCACCACTCTCCCGCTTCAAACGTGTGAAGGCTAACATAACATTTAAAGAATTGGATCTCGTCTAGACGAGAATTCCCGGATTTTACGTATTCTTAATTTCATAAGCGATCTCGTTCATTGGATTAGAGCGCTCCAATAGTGTTAATGCCTCTCTCTCTACATTTAATGAATTTCGCTAATGGAGTGTGCATCTAGAAATCTGGAAGCAAACTTGGAGTTCATACCTTGATTTCGAAGAAAATTTATACCCTACAGGGAATCTTAAATTTCGTGAATATTACGACGATATAAGAATAACAGCTGTACTGTGTGTTGTGCTATTACACTTTCGACTAGATATAAATCTTGGGGAACATTTTTAATTAAGTATATTAACTTTTACGTTTCAGACAGGAATTTATTGGAAGGGTATTTTCATAAAATTTTATAGTAGAATAAACTGTGGTTTATGGTGTTTACCAGTGTTAAATTTTGTAAACGTTAATATTGTTTTATATTTTAGTGTAGTATAGACTTTGAGTGCATTCCGTTGAGATTTATTTTGCTGTTGTTAACAAAAATGCACATTATTAAGTAATATATAGTAAATATACACTCATATTTTTTTTACTTTCATACCTAATTATATTCTTTTATATATATATATATATATATATATATATATATATATATATATATATATATATATATATATATATATATATATATATATATATATATATATATATATATATATATATATATATATATATATATATATATATATATATATATATATATATATATATATATATATATATATATATATATATATATATATATTTGTTTCTTTAATTTGTTATTATATTGCTTAATGTTTATTAAATATCTGTAATATGATTTTGGTTTAATGATATATTATTTTTTGTATAGAAAACTATGTATTATTTCCATATTAAAGAAGTAATATATTGTTTGTATAATGTTTTTTACTATTACAGATATTGCTTCCAAAATGGTGTTTACTTATTCTGAATCGAAGTAATTTTGGAATTTTTATTTGCTTTATATAAAAAAAACTTTGTTCATGGTGTAGTATTTCTCCAGGCCATATTTTCCATTAAAAACTCGGTACTAGTTTCACTTTCAGTTTTCAATAATAGAATAGTTCGTGAATCGAGCAACGATGATGTCATAATCATGTTCAGTACCGCCAAATAATGTACTTTATTAAATGTGACAAGTTAAAAAAGAACAAAAATTATTTTTCGATAAAAGTGTCAAGATAGTATTTTAATGTAGGAAAATAACATAAAAAACTAATTTATTTACAACTCACCGTTAATATTTGCTTATTAAATAATTGTTATTAGAAATAGAAAATAGTTACTATTTTATTCTTTAAAATTGAACTAATATTCATATGAATTTATATCATGTTTGTGTTATAATGTGTGTTCAGTAATTGCTTTTGATTACTGTCTCTATTTGATAATATTGTTAGTGTATAGTGAGAGCACTTCATTAATACATACATACATACATACATACATATATATATATATATATATATATATATATATATATATATATATATATATATATATATATATATATATATATATGATGTATGTTTGTCTTTACATATGACATCACAAAAATCACTATAAATTTTAATGTACTGAGTCACACATAATTATGAGTTCAGAATTAAACTCTTCATAAGAATAAAACCTAAAACTTTGAGATCAAAGATAATCGCCATATAAAAATGGTGTGACTTTCACTTTTATTTAAAAATAGAGTTTAGCAAAACAATGCAGTATGTCTTACCTTTCAATTTTGAAATAAGAGATTTTTTCTTCATGATACCAATACGCTCAAAATAGGCATCCATGCTAATATTTTCCAGTTTAAAAAAATATTTGTTTAGTGAAGGTATATAGGTATATATATATATATAAGGTATATATATATAAATATATATATATATATATATATATATATATATATATATATATATATATATATATATGATTTGTGTGTGTATAGGCCATAAACTATAAAGTTTCTCCCTATTGCTACAACTAAATACTATTTGTTTACCTCAAAATTCATGATATATATAAAATGAAACTGTGATTAATGTATATCCGAAAATAAAATCATGCCATGTGATTAACGTTTCTGAGCTATGTTTTTTCCAAACTCAAGTATAGCGAAATAATATTTGCGTAGAAGAATATTTATTGTTCCAATGTCCAGTGGAGTCAATTTGACATTTAAAACATTTGAATGTGCGAACAACACATTATATTAAAAACATTTAAGAGTGATTTTTAAAAATGCAATGTTTGGCTCGCAAACTCTGCTTTGCCAGGACAACTAATTTCTAGAAGTTCTTGATGGATATCTTTGTAATGTGCTTCAAAAGACAAAATCAGACTACAATTGTATCACCTTTGACAAAGACACCGTGTGTTTTGGTTTTTCCTTACACCTTTCAAGGCAAACTTTTCCCAATCCATCTTGATTTTAATTCAAGCTGACATCATTCACTATCGATGGGTTTTCTGAGTTTTATTGATGGCATAGATTGAAATCTCAAATCTGAAGGTATCGTCTGGCATTCGTCTTCAAATTTTGTTTAGTTGATATCACTTATTCACATTTGGTGCAGATGCTGCTATGACTGTTTCCTAATCTTTCTACTTTAAAGAAACAATTTTTTAATTTTAATGACTATAAGAATAGAACAATATATATTATATATACATATATATTTCTAATCACCGTAAATGCAACAACTTGAGGGAAGCATGTTAATAAATTTCAGGAATTGCCCACAGGCCATGTTTCAACAGGATAATGAGTGACCACAGTGTTACGCATTGTCCAAGGTTTATCCATCAATAGCTAGATTGAATTGCTTCCCTGACCGTCTCGCTCTTCGGATCTTTCACCGATAGAAAACGTGTAGTCTATGGTTGCTCAATGATTGACCCAGATTACATCCCCAGCTGTCAACCAGATCAACTTTGGCAACTTGTGGAAGCTGCTTGGTCTGTTGTACCTCAAGAACACATCCAAAGTCTCTTTGAATCATTGCCGAGGCGTGTGGCAGCGGTGATCTCCAACAATGGCTGCTACTCTGGCTACTTATTTTGGCAGGAAGTCTATAAATTTAATCATTTGATACTTGGTGAACATGTGTTATCTACAAAATAAATATTTTTGTGATATCTCTTGTCATTCTTAGTGTTGCAATTTAGGGTGCAAACAGTTTATAAATGTATATACATACGTGTATGTGTGTGTTTATCGCATTAAAAATATCCGTTCATTATTACTGTAATATATGAAAATTATGTTCTGTAATAATTTGATCAGAAAAAGGAGTATGCATTTTAATAAATTTGTCAATCTGAAAGAATTATAAATTATCAAGTAATTTTTTATAATGTTTATTGCATTTTTAAATTTAAAATGGAGCAAATACAAATTTTATTTCAGACAAAAAAAGTTATATTTATATATATATATATATATATATATATATATATATATATATATATATATATATATATATATATATATATATATATATATATATATATATATATATATATATATATATATATGAAACATGTGATATAGTATATTAAGCAACTCAAAATCTCTGCCTTTAATTTGAAAATAAATTAATTTACTGCCCTGAATTCAAATCTCTGCCGATGATTTATTCCTCAACTCGCATCTGAGCCGGAAAATTCAAAATTATTTACGAGATGAGAATAATTTTAAAAGTCATGAATTCAAAGTGAAATGTTTATTGAACATTATCCGCACTTCCGCTTGTTTGTTAGGGGATACAATGTAATAATTCAACGCATTTTTCTCTCCAGTTACGAATGGAACATAAGTTATTTGCTTAGTAAGTAATGGCTCAGCACAATATTCAATAAATCTTTTATTAACAAAATAAGACTAAAATAGATAGTGCTTCTTTTATTTGAATGGATGCGTTCCGCCGAGAATTGTGGGATATCACTTTACACTAAATATTTTATGTTATAATAAATTTTAAAAGATTATAAAAGAAATTTCATTTTATGGGTCATTTATATATATATATATATATATATATATATATATATATATATATATATATATATATATATATATATATATATATATATATATATATATATATATATATATATATATATATATATATATATATAT
>JAJQOW010000550.1:0-101231 GCA_037975125.1 Latrodectus hesperus
ATGTAATTTGGATCTTAAGGTTACATTATATATATTTTTAATACTATTAGAAATATATGATGAAAACAATATTGATAACTTGATTACTCCGTTATCAGCAGGTACTTGAATTTGAAAATAAATATATCTTCAGAAATTACATTCTTTATATCACTTATTCTTTATTATACGACTAACTTCTTCAAACCAAAAATCTGACTCTTCATCCATCATTCTCCCATTGTTCTGTTGTACTATACACTTCACTAATAATTAGGAAAGTTAGAACTACACAATTTCTTACTTCAAGAAGCAAAGTAAAACTTTTGGTAACTTTTTGCAACACAGAAATCTTTTTTTTTTTAAGTTTTGAAAAAGACTAATTCGTTTAAATTTTTGTTTTTACATTTCAGCAGTGCAAAGAAACCTTTGAAAAATACTATTTCTATCAAAAATATTACAAATAATATTACTTTTCCTTGAGACAAAACTTTAGATTTTAGTTTCAATACGAAATTTTGCTTGAAAAAATTCACATAAATTCGCATAGTGTACATAAGCAAGGCTTTCAATCAGAAACTATAAGTTATTACAATCAAAATCGCTGAAGTTTTTTGAAGGAGAAAGTTATGAATTCATGTTTGTTTTTGTTTTGTTTAAATATAATTAGCTCATATTTAACTAAATTAATACAAATTTTGTGAAGTGCTTAAAGAGGTGGAGGTTTATGTTTCTAAAGAGTGTGAGAAGTACGTTGTTTCTTTTACCTATTTTGATTGATAATATTAAAATTACATCTTTGTGTTATTACGTACTTTTTTCATAAATAATTACTTAAACATTTTATAAATAATTACTTTTAATATTCTTTATTTTTGCACTTGATTTTCTTAATTTACTTTGTTTTCTTCGATGCAAATGTTGTGATTGCGTACTAATTTTTCATTAAAATATTGCTCAATGAAGATTAATTCATTTTGTTAAAACTTATTTAAGGTGATTCATTCTTTTTCAGTCAGTATTAAGAACTGATCCCAATAAAAAAGCATACTTTTTGTGAACTAAATTGCAAAAGATGCGGTATTGAAAATTTTCAAACATTATTGCGTTGTACTAAGACAAAAATAAACCGAATTCTGGAGGCATCTTAAACTGTGTAGATATTAGATTCTTATATCTCTCGTTGAAAAGATCCAAAATCTTTAAATTTCAAGCTTGAGAAGTATGCATTGAACTCCAGAAAGTTTCATCAAAGGCCTGAATGAATGTGATATATTCAGGTGTTTGATAAAAGACCATTTAGTCATCAACTACAGAATAGTTCTGAAAGAAGTTAATGGAGAAGTTGCTCAGCTTCCAGAGCTTCAATTCGCAATCTTTCTTTATTTTGACTGATCTAAAGCTGAATATTTAATCTTGTGGCCTGTAGTTCAATAATTCATGCATTTAATACTCATCTTAGATCTTGAAGTTTATAGGGTTTGAAATACTTTAAAGCGGTAGATATCAGTCAAATAAGTCTTGTGCAAGAAAAAAGTTGCAAAATGGCCTCAAAACCCAAACTTTTGTTGGCACAGCTTCTGTATAATCTAGGATGCAAAATTTTTAATATGTTTGGTGATAAAGAAATGATGCCAAGATGACGTATTGTGACTTCTCATAATGATGTAAATACTAGAGATGCCAAAATAGAATTTTCTACATAATTCTTATAGGTCTCCATCTCTATGATGTAATAAAAACTATGTTGCCAGATACCTAAGAAAATCATCAAATTTAGAATTTGGCATGCTTGATTATATGGCAGCTGTGCCCTTTGTTCACTTTTTATCAGAAAGAAATTATATAACTATAGTAAAGAAAAGTATACTTTTATAGATGCCAGTTTAAATATATTATTGCACAGATTAAATTATATCACTGTGTACTTAGTTGCTTATGTACTTAGCCTTGATAAAATGTAGAATATTATGTAATTTTGTTATCTTTGTTTCATTATGTTTTGTGCTTACCTTTTAAATATATTAATAATTTAACTATGTTTTCCATCAAATTTATTTTGTTATCTTAAATTTTTACCTCATGTCCTTTTAAATTATTTTATACTAGCATTTATTTTATTTTTTAAATATTTTTTTTCTTCATAGTTATCTGTATGAATTCCATCTTTTAAATTTTGTTACACTCTTTATAAAATTATAATGTAACTTTATGTAATATCAGTTTAAATTATACTCTTGCAAAATAATTATTTAAATATCAATGTTTAGTATATCAGTTTACATATATATATATATATATATATATATATATATATATATATATATATATATATACACATACACAAACATATTTAAACTTTACATAAGTGAATCTCTTATTCAAATTAATTTTTTTTATATGCATCTTCTTTAATTCAGAGCATCTTGTCATCAATCTTGAACTTACGTGATGGCTTCTATGAAAAAACTGAAAGTAAGTTTTTATTTCTTTCTTATTACTATTACTATTTAAGTTTAAACATAATTTACTTACTGTGCTCTGAAAAAAATTTATTTTTGCAGGTTCTATGTCTTCATGGATACAGGTATAATTTTAAATTTAAGTTTGTAAAATAAAATTTAATCTTTTATTCATTGATCTTGTTTTTAGAACATTGTTTTAGAATTATTCTTTTTTTTAATATATTAGTATGATCCAAGTTTTAGAAGCCATAAATTTGATGGATTGACCCTTAGGATTCACTTTTTAAAAAGAATGATGACCCTGATCAAAATATTTTAGCTACCTATTCTATTCCTGTGTATTTTGTACTGTTTGTGACATTGCAAAACATATGGTTTCCAACTATCTTTGTATTTCATTATGAATTTCCAAAATTTATAAATGCTTTGTAATTTTTTGTTACTGCTATTCTACAAGTTATCAGTTCCATCAGTTTGTCATCAGTCATTGGTGCTGTTGATTTGCCATTAATAATTTTTGCTGTCAGTTTTTCATTAAATTACAAAGTTATTTTGCCATAAATTATCAATGCCTACAATCTACATTTTATTATTTTAAATTCTTTAACAGCCAAAATATATACAAAATAGAATTATTAACTTTAAATTGATTGGGCATTAAAATTTAAAAAGTCATCTCATCTTAAATTGGCATGGTTAACATATTCTCCAGCATGGTGAATTCTAAATTTGGTAATTTTTTAGCAGATTTCCTTGTTTATCTGTTAATTTGATTTTTTATTACATCATAGAGATGGCAACCAATAAAAAATATGTAAAAAATTCTATTTTAACAATCCTAGTATTTACAGCATTGCAAGGAAATTTAGAGCATTTTGTTTCATTTCTTAATTTTATGTTCTTATGTTTTTTTTTAAATCTTAATATTATAAAATTATATATTTATGAGTTAATTTCTTATTTATCAGTTTTAAATGTATTATTTAGACACATAAACTTTTTCAGAAACAAATTTATTATATTACAGTTACAATATCTTCTTGCAGTATTATATCACAATTACTTCATCTTGGCCACATTTCTTCATAGCCAAAAAAATTCTTTGCATGCAGGATTATGCAGCAGCTGTGCCCCTAAATTGTATCAATTTCCTCTTTTTCTTTGTGGGAAATGCCGTGTTGCCATCTGGGCACTCCAATTGATTTTTATTGATTCCTTCTGAGAGCTAAAACCAAGTTGATAGTTGAAGTGTTAATTTTCTTACCTTTGGTTCACTTACTGTCAAGGGCATGAATCTTTATATAGGCTTAGATTCTAGTTTTGATAATCTGCCTTTCATCCCTTCAGTGGGTTGATAAACTACCAAGCATGCTTAAGAACTAAATACTGACGGTTTCGCTTTAGGCAGACCACTTAATTGGTATGTATGTTTTGCACTCCCGGGCATGTCAGGAAAACAGATATGGGCTTTGTATGCTTGATCACATATGGTTTGTCATGATACAGATTTAGTTTAGGTTTAGAATCTAGGTTAAGTTTACTCTTTTGTGTAACAATAACTATAAAGTGACAAAAAAAACATTAAAAAACTAAACCATTTATAAAAAAATTTTCTAGCCAGATGAGTCACAAATATGAGTGCTGAAATTTTATTAACTCAATTTCCTTTTTCAAAAAAAAGCTTCTAAGGAGAAAATTAAATTTACCTCTCAATTGAGCAAGAAATTTCATCATTGTATTGCATATTTACCTTAGAGAACTCCTTTTCTTGAATCATAAGTTGTCTAAAAATTTTATTGTTTTTATCTGTTCTTTCAATGAAAACAGCAATCCTTAAATTATTTTTGTGAAGGAATTGGAATGAATTGTATTCGTTAATGCAGTTACAAAATGATCTAAATCATTGCATTTATATATAATTGCGCTAAAATGAATTCCATTGAATGATAACTTTTAACATTTTAAAAGCTGAAACCAAAGATTATTTGTGGGAACTTTTTAGAAAAAGCAAAGCAATGCAAAATCTACTTTGCTTAATTTATAAACACAAAACCAAGCAAAAGTTTCCCCTCCTCCTCAGTTTGTTCAAGCCGCTGAAACATTTTTCATATTTTTTGTTCATGTTAATTATAGAAAAATTTCTACTAAATAATTGAATTGCTAATAATCATACTGACATAAAAATTTGAGTTAAAAAACTGTCAGAAATAGAAAATATATTTTGTGGAAAGTTGAGAGCTGAGTTTTGTTTGTTTATATTTTTAATTCAAGATGATGAAACAAAATATGAAAAATAAGCAGAATATGGAACAAATTCAAATCATAAAACTAAGTTCACTTCAATATAATGAACACAGAATGGCATGAAGTGTTCACTGAATTTTTTTTTTTTTAAATATACTTGTGAATAAGCCATCTACTATGTTCTTTCTCCTGCAATGCATGCATAACATGCCTGACAATAAAATTCATTTATAGGAAATTGAATTATGACTTGCCTCTAACAGTTTAAGTGATTTATAAGTCTGAAAGCTATTGCTTTAATGCAAATAAGGTACTTTATTTTGTTATAGTTTATTTTATAAAATTATATATATATTGATAAATTGTATAAAATAACTTAGCTTTATCTCATATAGTTCTAAAAGAGAGACAGCAAGAGAGAAAATCTTTCAGTCAAAATATGATATATGTGGCATAAACATTTTGATAAAAAAAATCAATTGATTTTCTAACTTTGCATAATGCTAATCTTTTTTTCTGGTGTAATTTGTTCCCAGCAATTCCAGCAAATCTAATATTTGGAAACAATTATATTATTTGTATTAAAATAATTAATGAACAATTTTAAAGGACTTTTTATATTTTTAAATAAATACTAGAGTTTATAATATTTGTAAATTTTGTTAGACCAGTATCAAGTGTATCTACTTATATTTTTTATTAAAAGTATACTATATACATGAAACTGTATAATATAAGAAATTTTGTAATTTTATAAAAATTTGCAAATGTTATTACTGATATTTAATGTTTGTACTTATTTATGTTTTTTGTTAAAAGTTTATTATATACATAAAATTTTATTAAATAAGATATAAGAATTGGTTTTTGTAATCAAAAAGTAAAATTTAATGATATTTTTTCACAAACTGTTTATTTTTAATAACATTTTTTATCAGTGAAAGCTCAGTCTGGTCATATGTAAAATAAAAATGAATTAAGGCTTGAACACTACTTTAATTTTGTAATAATTTTGTACTATATAATATAAATTATATCATCATTAGTTGTCAATGTCAGCACTTTGCAATAATCAAATATGTGCAAATTGCTTAAAAAAAATTGTTTTTACATTTTCTATTAGGAATTCATTATTGATTAAACTAAAAATTAAAAATTACTATACTTTTTATATTTATGTACAGACAAGATGCTGAAACATTCAAAGATAAAACTGGAGGTTTTCGTAAAAGCTTGAAGAACATTGCAGATTTAGGTTTGTAGTTTTATTTTATAACTGTAATTTTAGGAAGTTTATGAAAAAAGAAAAACAACTTACTTAATTTTTGATGAATTAAATAAGTTTTTTAATATTTTATTTAATTCTTGAATGTAGAATGTTAGTATATTAAACATGATATCTCTATAATTTTTATATCTTTCAATATACTCTTGAAATTTTGAATTTATTATCATATTTTTACTCAATAGTAATAATAATTTCATGAAATCTTTCATAATTTAAGAATTATTTACTTAAAAGTTAATTGAATTTAATTTTAAATTTTATTTAGTTCTACAAAATTTTATTTCATTAAAAGAGTTAAGCTAATCTATACTTAGTGATAGTGAAATTAATAATATTGGAATAATTTATAATTAAGTTTCTGTCAACAAATGATATTGCTTGGTTTTATTTTCTAATAACATTTTCTGTGGTTCTATGAATAATGTTGGATATGTATCCAATTGATTATTAAAAGTCATCGCTTTGTTAGATGTTAAAAACATTACTAACATTAGCAACAACTGTATCAAAAAAATTGTTTATTGTATCTGAGAATCATTCTTAAAAAGCATTTTTTATAGTCTCATTTTATTTCTGTTATTTGATTTGTTTAAAAATTGTTTCTATTTTTATTCAGTGTACTTATTTTACTCACATATTCTGTTTCTTTTAATATTTACTAATTAATCACAATAAAAGTGAATGTTTTGTAACTCAACATAAATTTTAACACTTTCATTAAATTTTTTTTCCCAGTTTGAAACCAAATGGTAATTTTTTAAAATTTTTTTTATTTAATTTGAACCAGTTTGCAATATTTAAAAGCCTTTGGAAAATGTTCTAGTTTTTTAATCATTATGTACTGCATATTTTGTAATCAGAATTTCATTCGCTCATTTAAAAATTGTCTAACAGCACTGTATATTTTTGAACTGTATACTGTTCATTTTCTTATAAAATATCTTTAGAAATTTTAGTATAAAAAGTTCTTAAAATGGAAAATTTCATATTTCCATTGCTCATAATTTTAAGTGTTATGACTTCTTTCTTGCATATGACTTATGCTTACATTCTTTTATAGCATATTTGACTTTTATAATATTAATTATTTAAGTGTGCATGAATAGATGAGCAGGCTAATGGACATTTGAAAAAATGTCATTCGGTCATTTTTATTCGCTGCTAAATCTCTCAGAAGTATATGCTACCTCAACTTATATTCCAGTATTTAAACTGTTATTTTATATAAGACCTGTGAATAAAAATTAAATCATGTTACAATATTGAAATAATTTTATTTAATAATTTAAATTTAATTATAACTTAATTTTTGAAATTACATGTTGAAAAAAATTTTCTTATTTTTAAATTTCAGTTTATTATTTAAAAATTTATCAGTTTAAGTTTTGCATTCAGCTATGTCTTTTTTACATATATATTTATGAATTATTGAAATGTTTGTATACTTTATATTTTAGTTTTTATAAGTGCTCCTCTCAAAATACCGGAGTTTGAATCTACTGAAAGTATTTTAAATTCTAATTCTGGAAAAGTAGGTAAATATTTTTGACCATTAATATTTATGTTTCATGGGCTTAAAATATTATTATAATAAAAATTAATTATTTCAGTGTGCATGCTCATTATTAAATGTGATTTTTATAGAAAATCTCATGAAAATGCATATCACTTATTAGATTTTTATGAGATATTTTATAAATGGATCTAACTACTCTCAATTTGATCAATTTTGAAAATGTTGTAATTGATACCTTTTAATATATTAAAAATAAAATTAAATTTATCAGCATTTTACTATCCAAATTTTATGAGATTTTAATATTTTCTCTGAAATTCAGATATAAATATCATTGTTGCAACATGCTGTTTTTGTGGCAAATTGAAGACTTATACATTTATTTACTTTGGGTTGAAGAGTCATTTTTAAGGGCAAATTACAACAAATCTTTTAGAAAAAATATATATCATTCAGTTTTTTAAAGCATTCTTTTTATTATTACTGTAATAATTATATAAAATAGGGAATTAATACTGTTTGACACGTGAAAGAATTTTCGAAAAATCAGTCTTGCATATTTAAACACGGGAAAATGAAAGTTCATTTTGTACCTTTCGGATTGAGTTGACTGCCAAATAATTAATGTTCTGACCTTTAGTTTAAGTTGTGATATCCTTTTGGATTTGAATGTTTTGAACCTTTTTTAAACTATAGATTGAAGTTCATTAACTGTTACTAGGAAAAGTTGAACTTAGAGTTGAAAAACCAAACTCTGTCATCACTTGACAAATCGAACAGTAGCAGACTAATTGAAGATTTGTTTTTCATGATGAATTTAGCCCAAGATGGCTGCTGAAAGGTTAATTTTCTGGCTTTCAGTTCAACATACTTCTGCCTTGGGTAATGATATTTGTTCTGGTTCAATATCCACTTGAAACTAAGAATCCTGTTCTATATTTTTCTTTATGTACAAAAAGAGACTGCGAAATACTAAACCAAACTTAACACACAATCAAATCTGCTTAGAACTTCCATTATTGTGTATACAATGATTCAAATTGTTTGGTAAATTAGACAAATTTTTTTTTTAAAAAACTTCAGTTTAAAAAGAAATAAAAGTTCTTAATATAAAGCAATGAAGGTAAGAAAAAGTATTAAAGTCTAAAATTAGCATGGAGCAAATGCTTTAAAATTCTTACTTGAAAAGAATGTTTCTACTGGAATTTATTTAAGCATTTTTCTTTCTAAACATTTTATTTTGTGTTGTTGCTTTGTGTAGGGTTGGTCTTATATATTTGCTTACACAAAACATAATGCTGGGGTAGGGGAATAGCTAATAGTAATAAAACAACCACTGTACATAAAAAACAAAACTTCAATTTTATTGATTAACACATCAAATATATATATATATATGATATAAGAAAAAACAGGAACAAGAACACTATCTCGAGGCATTAATAATATTTAAAAATATCAGCTATGTCTGTCAGAATATTTAAAAAGATGACTAGAATGAAATATATATAAAAAAAATAATAATAAAAAGTTAAAAAAAAAGTCGTAGCAATTTATAATGTCCAATTTCATATTCAGTATGTCTTGTCACATAAGAAAAAAAAACTTGATTATGAGCTATTTCATTCATTTATTTGCATTTGGTATTTAGAATACAGATTAAAATGTAAAATTTTGAATTCCAAATACTATTTAAAACTAAAAAAGCTGACAGCATCAAAGTTAAAGAATTCAGTGCAAGAGAATAATATATGGTAATGTTTTAATAATGTATTTTGGTAGAATTATAATATTTTCTTCATTATTGCTGACTAATGGTTCAAATTCACTGTTTTCTTCATCAAAGTATTTTCCAAATACTATACCATCTCCCTGATAGCTTAAGTTTGCTTATTTTACATTATAAGCTACTAATTCTTGATTATAAATGCATTAAATTTTAACTTGGAATAAATGTTTATTAATCTGATGTGCTACTGTTTTAGGTAACAGTTGGTGGTTTTGTGGAGAAACAGATGATTTTAATGCAAAAACTCCATGTAAATCTGCTAAAGGATTTGAAGAATCTGTAGAAATTGTTAAAAATGCATTTCAAACACAAGTGATTAAAATTTTCTTTCATTTTTTATAAAAATGTTCTACAGAGATTTTCACAAAAAATTACAGAAGACATGAATTTTTTTTAGTTGTATACTATTACATGCATGGACATTATATCAAATTTATTGGTTGTCTATTGTAATACTGTTTCCCATTTTGACTAAATCCTGTCTAATTTTATTTTGGGCTTCTTATGAATTACAGAAATGTAATAAAAGTAAAAATTTAAACCCAGTATATTTAAATTTATACACCTGTATTACCTAATATTTTGTTGGCAAAGAAATGTTATTGAATTAAATATTTAATTCAACAACATACATATTATTCAAATGATATATTTTTCAATTAATTTTACATTATCAAAATAAAATTTTTAAAATAGTGCACAAAGTTAATATTGTAAATGTGCATCTAATATTTATATATCTATTTTGCTATAAAAAATGATTCCACTTTGTTTGATCATTTAATCTCACTTAATAATATGATTTGAAAAAAATTTCCATTTGTTTGTTATTCAAATGTGTATTTCATTCAATATGATTAAAATTCTAAATTAGATGGTGAAATTAATGTACTTAATTTTGTTTTTATTTTCCTTTGTGAGGCATAAATCTTGAATTAAATATAAATTCATTACTAAGTATAGTATACAAATCGTCTTTTTTAATGTATTATAAGTATTTTTCTTTATCCTTAATTTTTAATATTTTGTGTCATTATTATGCTGTAATGCTCTAAACTAATACTTTATTAATCTATAGAAAGTAAAAAGTATTTAGAATATATAGAAATGAAATTCAAAAATCAAATTTGTTGATACTTAATTTGAAATTATGCTGATATCAATTCTGTGTCATGTCTTCAGATAATTTAACTAAAATCTGGAATTACAAAAATAATATGCAAGAATGCTTTTCTTTTAAATGAATTATTTTTTTATTGCAAAACTAAAAACTTATTATTTTAAATATTTTACAAAATAATATTATATTTTTTTGTAATGTATGTATAAAATTTGGTCATCACCTTTTATTTTTTAAATTCAGGGTCCATTTGATGGAATTCTTGGATTCAGTCAAGGTGCTTCATTGGTATCTCTAATATGTGGATTAAAAGAGCATCAAGGTACGTTTAATCAAAATAAAACTTATTTATAGAAAAAAACTAATGTTTAATTTTGTACTTTTATTCTCATTGATATTAAAAATTACTTCAAATAAATAAAGAAAGACTATGAAGTCTTCTTAAAAAAACATTGTTGGTTTATATAATCAGGAAAATTTTAAAACATTTCAATTTTTCTTTCAATTAATGTTCTATTTTCAAAAACATTCACTAATATTTAAAAAGTTTATGTATATATAAATTTTCCTATTAAATAAGTGTAAATAAAAGGATTTGAAAATATGATTTTTATTCAATTTTTGTTTTTAATTAAATGGTTTGGAGGTATAATGCATTTATTTTGCTTTGGGCATTAAAGTTTGGATTACTTTTTTAATAAGATTTTGATTATTTTGTGTTGTGTTATATTAAATAAATATTCTTTTGTTAAAATATGGCTTTTTACTTCAATAAATTAATATAATAAATATTATTGCAGACTTGTTTAATTTTAATTTTTGAATTAGTGATGTAAAAGTTATTGATTTTAGAATGGATTTAATATTAGTTGCTTATATATTTTTTTAATCTTCTAAATTGTTGTAAAAATAAAATTATTCATTCAATATTAAAAAGTTTTATATTTGAAGTAAAATTTAAAACTGTTAAATGGGAAATGCAGTTTTCAAAAAATATGTCATAAATTTCTCAATGTTAAAATTTTAATATTAAGTAAGAGTTTTAAAACTTCAACAAGAATTCAGATGCTTTGACATAGAGTTGTGCCTAATGCCCAAAGGTCATTGTAAGGTATTTTGACATCCACCCCATAAATTGACATCCTAGGGAACTTTTTGTAGATATTGGGCAGTATTCACATTTTGTGCCTGAGAAGAAATTCAGAAAATTCATGAGCAACCACTCTGAAAAATGTGCATGAAAAAGGCAAAAATGCACATCCATCTTTTGTTATTCAATAGTGACTGAGATTGAACCTTGGATCTTATGCTGTGAATTGCACTATAATACCACTAGTCCATGGCGATCAAAAAGTTAGGTTTTTAGGAATATATTTTGTTTCAAATAGTTCTTGTACTTATTCTGATATTATTCTGATATCTCTAATTTGTATTATTCTGATATTTGTATTAACTATATTTATATTTGAAAAAATATTAAAGACATTTTACTAAGTTACTCCTTTGTTTTTTTATTTTCTGTTGTTACTAATCCCAGATGCTCCAATTCCAATAATAGACCAACTCCACAAGTACATAAACAGCCAGGAAACTCAAAAACAAAAGGGGCTTTGAAAAAGCCTCTTCCAAATCAATATTGAAGCAGGTCAAGATTTGCTCAGGCGATGCCTGTTCAGCTTTACATTTTGTATACAGACTAAAAGTCTTTTGACCCTGCACATATTCTTTTACTATGTAATCAGTGGTATTTATCTGGCATCTGATTTTATGATTTTTATCTTACAGTATAGTGATATTTATCTTATATTCTACAAGGCCAATTTTTATTATTCTGGTATGGTTCCAAAACCTCGTTCACAGTAAAATTCAGATAGCCAAGAATATGTCTCGGAGAGGCCTGATCAGCCTTGCACCAGTGACACTCCAGAAAGACTTTCTGGCCCTGTTGAAAAGAAAGAGACCTAATGTGGCCACTCAAAAAATGTGAAAGAGCAGTCTGCTGTATCCCGGGGATACTGAGTTGATGCCACCAATGAGGTTTTTTCCCAAAGTACCAAGATTGGGCAGGCGGATCTATCCAAATTGCGTTTAATTCCATCTTTTTAATAACGGAGATTTTCAAAAACATTAGAACAAAAATATATCTGGAATCTGTATTCCAAAATAGGCCTGACCAGTGAGGTGTGTGTCCTTAGGGTACTAGCGTCTGCACTCCAGTCACGTCCAGAAATATATTTGAGAATATTAAATCTTTATCTACTTTTGTCTACCTGAGCTTCTACATGTCTGTTTCTCAATATTTCCTGGTTGAGAATATACCCCAGGTACTTTTGGCATTTTCCCCAGGCATTTTTTGTATAACATTCAAAAAATGTTGTTAAATATATAAATTATAAGATATTGTTTTGTTAAATATCTCAATAAAACTAGGATATTGTTTTATTAAATATCTCAATAAACAATCAATCTCTGTTTCTGTTATTAAGATTATAATATTGCTATCAGCAATTCATGATAAATATTTTTTTAGGAAAAATATTCAATTTATTTCTGTTATTTATGATTCTAGTAGAACAATGCATACCTCAAAAATGTTAAATTTGCTTTCACATAGCTGCAGAAATTCTAAAAAGACAACAAAAATCTTTTCACGTAATTATGAATATTTTTTTTCTGAAATTATTTTTCTTTCCTTCACATTTCATACAATATATAAATTTTTATCTAATTTGATTAGAAGTTTTGTGCAGTTTCTTTCATTTATTTATTAATTTTTATATGGCTATGTTTCAAATGTGGAAGAATGATTTAGTGAATTGCAAAATCACATGTCATAAACTTAAACACTATCAAGAATATAGTTATCCAATGTTTTATGCTCTGGCATGTTTTGTTAAAAGGATATTTATATTAATTTATAAAAGATGATGTATCTGAATTCGGAAAATCATTTTAAATGTAGTTTGTTTTGAACAAATTATTATAACAGATGTTTATTTTTTTACTGAACTTCAACATTATAATTTTTTTTTAAAATTTCAATAAAATGTGTGGAATTTTTCTATTAGAAATTCATATCTCACTTGTTACTTTTGTAGCAAAGTGAAACAAAATTTTAAATGTTATTTTCTGTCAATGTGTAATACAAATAAGTTTTCATATTTATTGATATTAAGAAAGTAATTGAAATTAATTTAATTAAGTAATTGAAAAGTTTGATGTGTGATTATAAATTATGATTAATTATAAAAAAATAATATCTGAACTAATATATAAAAGTTTTTCTTCATCTTAGAACTTTATATCTTTCACAATTAGAGTAATATTTGATTTGTGTGTGTGTCTATGATAGTTGTATCAAATATTATCATGATATTTAATAATTGCTGTATTAATTATATGTTTTAGCCAACAAGATTTTATGCTTGTCAAAATGAACTTCCATCTATGGAGTATGTTTATAAGATACAATAAATTGTTTAAAAACTGTTTTATGCAATTTATTGTATCTCTTATTTTGCCAGTACAAAATTACTATTCATTTGGATCAACTTTGGATAAAAGAAATTTGAAGGCAGATAATAATTTCTTTATACTGATTCTCCTGGATTAAAGACAAAATGATGTTTCTTTCTATTTTAAGCAGGTTTAGTAAATTTCATTTTAAGCAGATGAAAATCTATGAATTGTGTGTGTGTATATATATATATATATACTGATGTGCTGCTGTTAGTATGTATTGTCCATCATTACCACTGTCAGTAATTTAATTCCAAAACAAATTTAGACTTCAGAAATCTAGCAAATATATCAATGCAGTAAATATCTTATAATTCAATAGAAGTTATTGGAAAACCCAAATATATATTTGTATATATATATATATATATATATATATATATATATATATATATATATATATATATATATATATATATATATATATATATATATAACAGTGTTATTAAAATATAATATTACATAATAATTCATTAAGAGTATTCTATTATGTTTAAAAATAAGCGTTCAAATATGAAATGTATCAGAAACTAAAGACTAATTACAAATTCTCATGGTGGAACTATTTGATCATTATTGAATATTTTAATGTCTTATTTGAATAGTGTCTAGCTTTGAGCTCAATTGCATTTAATTTAAAAAGAAATAAGATTTCCTCTTTTGCTTGAAAGCTATTCCTTTCTTGTGGACATTGAAATATGCAGTCAGAAATGCATCTCAATCAATAATCAGATATTATTTTAATCAAACTTTGAAAAATGCTGAAAAAAGCTTATTTTTTGCTGATGTTACTAGATTATATGCATAATATATATACAAATAGAATTGAAAGTTACTTTTAAAATATACTTATTTTGGCCTGAATAAAAATCATTGAATGAAAAAAATTAATCTACTTCGTTTTTGTTGCTTTTTGAATTTGTTCTTCTGGAAAAATTCTCTGGTTTTCAGTTCATAAATTCAACTCCCAACTTGTGATAAAATTTCTTGTGGTTCGTATTTGACTTTAAACTATAGATCCCAATCGAATTAATGTTGAAAATGTCGCAAGATTTTATTAAATTAAAGTGTTTACATCAATTAAGCAAACAATTTTTATGCTTCAGTTAAAATGTTTGCAAACGTCAATTCAGCAAAATACTTTTTTTACAAACACAAAAGGACAAAAAAACATTTTTCTCCTTGTACTTAGCCTACACTAGTCTCCAGTTATATAATTTGCAGGTTCAACAAACATCTCATCTAAGATATATTTGTTTTCAGTAGTTCAAAACACACTTTAAAACATAGGTCCTGGTTAAATTAAACCTTTTGCACAAAAAGCGACTGTAAATATCAAATCAACCTAAAGAGAACTTAATTCTTATTTTAATGTTTTAATGATATTATTTTTTGTAATTAATACAATTTTGGATAATTTACAACTTTTTTTTGTCGTTTACATCATGGAGTTGAAAAATAAGTAAAATATATTTTCGTAAGTATATTTCACATAACTAAGGACTGCTTCAATTACCTTTTCCAATATGAAAAGAATCAGCATGTTAATGAAATCTGAACTTCACATATAATGAAAAATTTCTTTCCATTTTCTTGATCCAGCAAAAAATTGATTTTAATTAGATATTTTTTCTTGAAATTGTAATTTATTTTACTGAATATAAATCGCGATTGTCAATTTTATTTTATAATTCATGTAAATTTTGTTTCAGATTTTCCATATGATTTCCAATTTGTTGTATTAATCTCAGGATTTCGAAGTATTTCCGAATGCCACCAATATTTGTATGAAAAACCTCTTCATATCAGAAGTCTGCATATCATTGGAAAAAATGATACCTGCATTCCTAAAGGTATTAATTAAAAGAACTTTATACTATTTCCTGAAGTCTATTTTCTAAAATTTGTCTATTAAAAGTTCTTTTATTATTTTAACATAAAAATAATTTAATTAATTTTTAAAATTATGTTATATTGTCCAAATGTTAGTAATTGTAAATTCATGATTTTGGAGAATTCTATCTCTGAAATTTTTATCGATAAAAATATTGTGAGAGTTTTATTAACTTAAATGCGAGAATTTTTGTAGCTAAGTTGTCTAATTTAACTTAGTTCATGAAATTTATTTTATGATATTTATCTGTGAAAATTTCATATTACTTCCACTATGCTACATAGAACAACTGAAAATTAAACTAATATGTTGACTTCCTTTTTTTAAAAAAAAATATTCTTTGTTATTAAAATAATTGCTATATTTTAAAGTTTATTATGGAGACTACTATATCAAATTTTTATACTTGATCATGTGTCGTTTTTATTTTATTGTATGCCTAATTATATTTCATTATTAATTTATTCAATTTATCTGAAATTTTCATTTTTCAGAATTAGGTGAAGATTTAATACGTGTGTTTCAAGAGCCATCTGTTATCTACCATGATGGAGGTCATTATGTTCCTACTCATAGTTCTGTGAGACAAGAATATGTGTCATTTTTTAAACAAATGTTAAATTTAATAGCAAATAAAGATTAATTTTTAATGGTTTTGATTTAAGATGTTTCAATGATTTCTTGTTTTATATAATTAACATTCTTTAAACAAGAGTAATTTTTAAAATTTGATTTCATGCAAAAAATAAAGTAGAATTATAAGTAATACAAATTTGAAATATAAATTTTATATAATTAACTGACAAAATTTCTATTATTTAATGGCATATTGTAAGTATATAGTAATATCTATTATTTTTTTAAATAGAATTAATTGTAAAAATATTATTGATAAATGTCATTAAGGGCTTCAATAATCACTATATTCTGAATTCCTACATTAATTTTAACTGCAATTTATTCTGAATGTCATTTCAAATGAAACCTTAATAATAAAAACTTAAATATGCATTTTTAAAAGCGAATTCAGAAATAAATACCCAATTTTTTTTTAAAAAAAAAATATATATAACTGTAATGTGTTTTTAACTGTAAACAATTTGCTGTAAGAAATTGTTACCCCATTTTCATAGTTTGTTCATTTTTCATTATTTTTTTTAGAATGTAAAAATAAACATTTTTCCATTTTTAATAGCAGAAATTACTGCACATTTCTTTTTACAAAAATATGATATTTGAATATGATTGAATGCTGAAATGCCTGGCATATTGAAATAAAATAAATGTTTATTTAAATTCCTAGAAAAGCGGAAATGGTTATTAAGAATTGGTAATGGCTCAATTCATATTAAACAAATGATATTTCAGAAATTTAAAAATGTTAATTGCATCATGGTAATAAATGTGTAAAGAAATCATATGTATATTTGTAGAATTCAGGCTTTTCATGATAAAATGCATTGTTTAAAACTGGCAATAAGATTAAAATTTCAAAAAGTGAACATATTTGTATTAAATATCCAATCATTACAAGTGACACAGAAATGACAAACATGTTTGCAAATTGCTTTAGATAAGAGTAACTTTTATCTTTGTTTTTGCAAGAAATTTGCTTGATAGTTTGGCTGTATAAGATACTACAATTTTAAAAAACTTTTTTTTATAATTTTCTTTTGAATTATGTTATTTTGTTGAAGTTTTCATTACAAAAATTTCTAAAATTGCTTTTGTAAGATGTTTTGCAATAAATCAGAATGAATAGTAATTGAAGTGTTTAATTATTAATTTTGTTTCGATTGCATGCTTCATGATAAACGTATTTAAATATTTTGAACAGAATTAAACTGAAATACCATACCGAGACTTTAATTTTATGCAGAACATGATCTGAGATTTTATTTGCTTTGAGATTTTGAGTAATAATTTCATATTTTGACAAGTTATTTATTGTTTGAATATGAAGATTTAAAAAAATGAAGTATTAGTTTTTTTTTAATAGAATAGAAAACAATTAAATATCATAATTTTCAAAATCATATGACAAAAAAATATCAAAAGCCTTGAACTCACAAATCTGATTTGTTATATTAATGTAATTGATAGTAGTTTTATACAACTTGCTATTTTTCTTTTAGCAGTTTTGTGATTTTTTTCAAAGGAAATTTTGTGTTACTTCAATGTTGGATTTTTAAAGTAATTAATTAATTTTTAGACTTGCAAAATGTGATTATCTTAATACAAAAGTTGTTGGCATTTGTTAAGTCAAATCTGCTTTTAAACGCATCTTATATGGATCTGTTTTGTTGGGCAAATATTTATGCATTTCTTGAGTAAAATGAGAATAAATGCATGTATTCAGGTAGGGCATCTGTACATGGGTGTAATATATATATATATATATATATATATATATATATATATATATATATATATATATATATATATATATATATATATAAGGTATCTTAAAAAAATGTAAGAAAGAGAGACTATCCATTTAACTTTTTGTTATATAGATTAATACTGGAAATTAAATCTGTTTAAAAGTTATCACCACACATTAACAAGCTAGAATTCTTTAATGTTATTTAAGTAAATGTATGAAGATAAAATTTGTCTATATATATTTAAAATAACTGCAAGATGCCTATGCAGTGGGCGATCGGTTAACGAAATGTTCGGACTGTGAACAAATCGGATTACGAACACTTTCGCGAAAGATTTTTGTGTTCGGACAACGAACACATATTCGGTAACGAACGAAAACGAATCGCTTCTCAACTCTCGGAGCACAATGTGTTGGGTTGCGATACTCAAGGGATCAAAAATTGTTTTTCATCTCTCTTAAATTCTGTTGCTCGTCTATTAAATTCCAAAATTCTACACTGGAAAACTATTTTTCCAATAACCAAAACTGATTTCATTTTGAGAACCTCCCCCCTCCCTCGTTATTTCGTTGAAGAAGTGGGTGGATGTCAGGACAATGTTCTTAGAATGGCACCCAAACCAAGTTGATAACAGTAAGGTTGGGGATCCTTACAGCAACCATGCTGTTAATAATTTCCGGAAAGTATTAAAAAAAGGAGAAAATCAATCGACATTTGTCATGTTCTTTAATTCTTTATAAACAAAAAATGAAAAGAACTGATTAATATACAAAACTATTCGTATTATTTAATAAACCTACTAAGAAATTATAAACCTGTGATGGTTTCACGAGCCTGTCGTTTCCAGGATCGTTCAGTAATACAAAATATCTTCATTTTTACGACGCATTTATTTTACATTAACAAACATAACATTAATTACAGACACTAACCTAAATTTAGATGGTTCCTTTTACATTATTCGAAACACAAATATTTTCCATTGCCTGGAAGCGGTACCTCCGCTACCACTCGTATTCACACAACCCTTACCCGTTCCTCTCGCTCCAACACACTCCCACTACGCCTCTTGTGTCTCTTACACGGTCACTTGCACTTTTGACATAACACATAAATATTTCACCATTCTCCACACATTAATTCAAGACTGGATGAAACTCAAACATGGCTTAATTAACAGTACCAATAATCTAGCCAATATAAATAACGCAAATGAAATCGAAAATGAAATAAATAATGTAAGCAATACCATCTACAAAAACTATGAAAACGCATAAAAAAAAGTAAATAGCAATATATCATTCCTTAGTCACTCCTGACTAAGGAATGATATATAAAAGAAAAAATCAATATGAGGAATAGGCTAAGGAAAAACTGGCAACAGTCCAGGCAATTGGCTGACAAAATTCTTTACAACAAATTTAACAATAAAATTAAGAATGAAATAAAAAAATTATAAAAATAAGCAGTGGCTCGTCCATATTATCTCACTAGCAGCTGAGGACGGTTCACTATGGAAGGCGACCAAATCGTGCAAAAATAAAAAATGCGTCTTACCACCCTTAAATGGAATCAGCAACATTGCGTATAACTGATAGTGAGAAGGCCAACGTAATTGCAGTAAGTATAAAAGACCAATTGTCACCAAATGACATATCAAGTGAGAAAGAGGAAGACATTAATTCTGAAGTAGTAGCTTACGCGCAATCCCCCCAGTCTACACCACCCTGCCCATCTTAAATCATCACGTACATCGAAAGGATGAAACCACGAAAGGCACCAGGACACGATCAAATAACTAACAAAATGCTAAAAAACTTACCACTAAAAACAATATTTCATCTTACTAACATTTTTAACCAACTACTAAAATTAAATTACTATCCTGCATGTTGGAAAATTGCAATTATAGCCCCCATATTCATAGGCAATGGCAAAAATCAACAGGTATCCTAAAGCATATGGACCAATTAGCCTGTTGCCGGTGCTATCTAAACATTTTGAATTCTGCGTTAAATGCAGGCTCAATAATTTTATAACATGTAATAACATCATAAATAATGATCAATTCGGCTTTAGAGAAAAACACTCTTCTTGCCCCCAGTTACTGAAGGCTGTAGAGTTGATAAAAAAATATTAAAGAAAATAAAGCAACAGCTGCGTTATTCCTGGATATTGTCATGGCCTATGATAAGGTTTGGTTTAACGGCCTAATCTATAAAATGATTAAACTCAAATTCCCTACCCCTCTGATACTAATGATAAACAACTATTTAAGAAACAGACAGTTTAAAGTCAAAATTCTCAATAGCTATTCAGAAACTACTGAAATCAAATGCGGAGTTCCGCAAGGATCAATACTCGGCCCCCTAGTTTTTCTAATATACCTATGTGATCTTCCAAAACATAGCGATGTGGAAAGATATATTTTTGCCGATGATACAGCAATTATGTCATCAGGTAACGACAACGAGGAAGCATCGCTTCCAATTAAAAAATATATTCCAGTCCTGGAGCGATGGTTCACGAGTTGGAAAATTGCCATCAATGCAGATAAATGTGTAGCTGTGTTATTCGGTATAAAGAGGAAACCCGCAAAGGAATTCCAGCTTATTAATATAAATATACCTTGGTCTCCAAGGGTAAAGTACTTAGGGGTTACCCTCGATAAAAGAATGACATGGTTTGCACACATAGAGGATACGCTGAAAAAATTAAGACAGGCAAAAGCCCAAATTTTTCCCCTGATAGGAAGAAAGTCAGCACTAAGCAATGATAATAAACCACTTCTATATAAAGCGCTTATTCGCCCAATTGCAACTTACGCTGCCCCTGTTTGGGGATACGCTGCCCGAAGACACTTGTGTAAAATTGAGCAACACGAAAACAAAATTATCAGAATGTGCGTTATGGCTCCTGCATATTACAGGAACAAAAATATTTTCAGTGAATACAATATTGAGACAATTACTGATCACATAATTAGACTTGCAAAATCATTCTTTAATAATGTAACACAAATTCCTATCCCCATTAATTAGTAATCAACCAGAATATAACTATAAGGTAGCAGAGAAAATAGACGTCGACCGAAGGCAATCCTTCGAAATGTATAAATTAACCAATTAAACTTTAAATAAAACTTATGCATATGAAAATAAAATCCTATAAAATAAATACATGAAGGAAATAAATTCCCTACGTACTCTTTTTCAAATTCTCGCCAATTCGCCACGGGCAATTAAGTCCTCTTCCAAGAGAGGGGGAACAACTGAAGAAGAAGTGGATATAGTGTTTGTTAGGTTCCTAGCCTAAATGGCCATGTACCTTCTGTTCCTAAGAAAGTTTTTTACACCTAACTTTAGTTGGGATTAACATAATGATTTCAAAACATAAGGTTATTTAAACACAAAAGATTAAGAAAATATTTTGCTTAGGTTAAAGTGCTCCCAACGAGAGCTCTTTGCATGAGATTGAATAAACAAAAAAGAAAAATTTGAATACACATTACAAACAAGAGTGCAAAAAAAAAATTAAATTACAGTTATATACATAGTAATAGTATTGATATAACTATATAAAGAAAATATATTTTTTTTATTCTATTATATATGCATAGATATAAATACAATTTTTTTCCTTTTCTGTATTTTATTTATTTATTTTTTTTAAGTATAAGAAGAAGAAATTATTTATTTCTACTTTTTGGGAGGCGAATAGATAAGTTTGAATGTGGCTTAGCCCGCAGAACCGCCCTTGGTCTGTGGAAATTGGAAAGTTCATAGGGACTGTAGTTTTCAATTGCTTGAATTTCAATTTCATAAAGATTGTTGTAGAAGCGAAAAGCAAGGAATTGGACGTATCTTGATAGAGGAAGGACACCCAAATTGCTTCTGATGTGTTCGTTTCTGATGTAGAAGTCTGATTGAGTGATCAGTCTAAGAAATTTACTTTGCTGACCCTCAAGAAGTTTCAGGTTCGTTTCCGCAGCACCACCCCAGATTGGGGCTGCATAGGTGATAATAGGGCGAAGGTATGATTTATAAATCAATAGCTTGTTAGCCATGTAGAGCTTTGATTTGTAGGCAATTAAGGGGTAGAGTGAAGTTTTAGCAGAAATAAATTTATTCTTAATTTTATTAATATGGGGTTTCCAGGTAAGTTTTTTATCTAACGTAAGACCGAGGTACTCAACTTTATTTGACCAGGGGACCGAAAAAACCGCTTAGTTGAATCTGGGGGGGGTAGAGTACGTTTCCTAGTAAAAATGACCGCAGTGGATTTGTTTGGATTTATTTTAATTTTCCACTTATTAAGCCACTCTTCAATGGCCATGAGGTGTTCATTAAGGGTAGCATGGATTTTCCAGTAGGGAGAGCTAGTGGACAAAACGGCAGTATCATCCGCAAACAAGCAGAGCATAGTATTTTGGCGTTGCGGAATATCATTGATATAGATGTTAAATAAGAGAGGACCCAGCAGGGATCCTTGCGGTACGCCTGCAAGAATGGGTCTGTCCAGAGAGATATCTTTTCCTACTCTAACAGTAAAAGAGCGGTTGGAGAGGTAATTATTAATTAAAGTAATTAATTGGGTTGGGAAATGGAATTTAATTAGTTTGTAAATTAGACCAGGGTGCCAAACTCTATCGAACGCTTTTTCTATATCAATGAATATTCCTCCCGTGGATTTTTTGTACGCGATTCCTTTTGAAATTTTTTCTACTACTCTGAGTAGTTGGTGGGTGGTAGAAAGTTTTTTACGGAAGCCAAATTGTTGAGGAATAATAATTTTGTTGGTCTCATCAAAGGCCAGTAATTTATTAAGAATAATTTTTTCGGCAATCTTGGCCATAGTCGACAAAAGAGAGATCGGTCTATAATTGGATGGGAGATTTTTGCTTTTACCCTTCTTGTGGAGCGGAATGATAACTGCCCTTTTCCATACTTTTGGAAAATGACTTGTTTTCAGTATACTGTTGATGATTGCAGAGAGGCAGCAAATTGCTCTAATAGGGAGTTGTTTCATAATTTTGTTCTTGATATTATCATGACCGGGACTTTTTTGGGTTTTAGTTGTTTAATAATTTCTTCAATTTCTGAAGCAGGTGTTTCAATGAAAGGCTGATTTTTAATATTGTTAGTCAGGAAATTGGTTACTGTGTTTATAATTTGCTGGTCATTTTGTGGATTACTGATGTTGTTTGCTTGAAATTGTTTTTCAAGGCTGTTTGCCAAACATTCCGCTTTTTCAAAATTTGTGAGTGCTACTTTGGCGCCATCTATGAGTGGGGGACACACTCCTTGTTGTTTCTCCTTTTATTAGCTGCTCTCCAGAAGGATCCATCCTCCAACTCAGGAGCAGAACCTAATCGGCCGGAGCAAATCGAAATGCTAAAAATAAGGATTCGAAAGGTCATCTCGCATGTCCTGATGATAATATAGTGTTGTTGGACTTTTATTTAAACTTTTTCTTTTTCTTCTCTCTCTCTCTCTCTCTCTCTCTCTCTCTCTCTCTCTATATATATATATATATATATATATATATATATATATATATATATATATATATATATATATATATATATATATATATATATATATATATATATATAAATTAAAACATCATTTAAAAAATAGTTACTAATATAAACATAGAAATTAAAATGAGACAGAAACCACTTGCATCGTTATATAATAAGAAGAGCGGCACTTTACACTTGCTACTGTATAAATTTATAAATACCCACTGTAATTAACAAAGTTTGTATATATATTCTACTGTGTACCAAAATAAAAATGTAAAAATAAGAAATCTATGTACATAATTACGAATGTTTATAAATATAGCCAAGCCTCGGCAACCAGAATTCTGTAACCAAGAAAATGCATAATATACAATAGAGTTGTTAATTGTTATTATTGATGTATGATAAATGTAAAAATATTATGGAAAAATGTTGATTGTTGCCCCCAATTGTATCAAGACCCTGTCGGTTGCTAATAAAGTGAACAATGGGTTTTTTATCAGTGTTTATAAGCTGATAATTTGCCTTGTGGATGCTGACGGCCAAACAGAGGATACCGGTTCGACTCCCCCTCCAAATTAAAAAATAAACTCCAAATTAAATATTTAAATAAATAAATCTGTCATTAAAAAAATCCTCACTTATAAGACTAACTTATTTAGATCATCCAAACAAATAAATTATGTTGGAGATACGTGTCCCCAAAACAGGAGCTCCGGTCAAAAAATGACCAGCCCTCGTCCCTTGTGTCTCTTACATCCGTACATAACGAAATCGAAAGTTATCGTCTGTTAACTTTCAGACGATAACTTTCGATTCGTAAGATTTTCACAACATCCTTTTTTAATTTAATTTTTAGGGTCTTCAGAATAAATGAATCAATTTCACAAAAAAAATAAATAAATAAAAAATAAAATAAATAAAATCCATGGTCAATCGATGATCTATTAACGAACAATTCTGATAGCGAACAGTCTTGTAACAGATTATGTTCGTTAAATTATATGAATATGATTATATTTTCTGTATTTATAAATTCTCAAAGTAAACTTTTTTTTACCTGATATTATCTAATTCTATAAAATGATTTAGTAAAAAACATTATGTGTTCAGATAATTTGAGTCACGCAATTTTAAATTTGTCTAATATCTTTAATTTCATTTTAACAGCTATTAAAATAATTCAAAAGCTTTCCTCACAATCGTCCTTCATTTTTTTCTCCTTTTGGTGTTTTTAAAAACTAAATCGAAGTTAATGGTATTTAATATCACACAGATGTCTCGGTATAAGGAATGCTTACACTGATATGTAGCAAAATTGCATGTTTTTTGCTATATTTTACAAATTCAGTGATTTTTCATTATTTCATAGAACAATATGTGGCTTATACATTACCTAAATACAGTAAGATCACGTTTAACGCGGGGTTTACGTTCCTTCAAAGTAAAGCGTAATACGAAACGATGTTGAAGGAGATTACATCAGCATACAATTAATGGGGTTAGGGGAAGATGGATAGAAAATTGGTCAGGTATTTTACCACTAAATTTATCAATGTTTCTTATGACAATAAAACAAAAATTTATTTCTTACAAATATAGGAATATAATAAACGAATATTCATATGAAAATAAATAAAATTCTAAGTCAGAATGTTTACATTTCAAATCATACAATCTCTTCTGTATTTCCAATTTCCTGCCTTTTTTTTTTATCAAGAAGGTATCTAATGTAATTTGCGTTTTCCTTTTGTGCTATGTAAGAAGTTTTTTTTTATCCAATAGCGGGCACACAAGGGTGAATGAACCCTATGCCACAACAAGGCCAGAAACTGCTACTCATTTGTCGTTACCCAGCGGGCACCTGTGAACCAAGTCACGGAGGCGAGTAGCGTTACCCGCGCCATACCACCACAAACCCGTTCATAGAGCGGGCCACATTCATACAACATCACAGAAGAAAGGACAGAGAAGGAAAGAAACATCTATGCCCGAACCGGGATTCTAACCCGAGACCAACAGCTCAGGAGTCAGGAACGCTGACCACTCAGCCAATCGGTCGGCATGTAAGAAGTTGTTGGTAAGTGGATAATTTTCTTGCCTTTGAACTCCTGTCAAAATTTGGGTTATTTTCAATAAATTGGTCAATAATTTCTGTTACAGTGGTAAAACAGGTTTTTAGAAACGCGCTGTTGAAATTTCTATTTGCTTTTCTTCAGAATCTCTTCTTTCAACATTTTTGTGTTCTTGGTTCGCTTATTCCTTGAGCTCATCATTAAAAAGACTTACTGTTATTTCTTGCACTATTTCTTCGACATCATCTAAACTGGTTTGTTTCGCTAATTCCACTGTTTCATTCATATCGACAAAATGTCCATTGTCACTACCCTTGCTTAGATCTGATCAAATGTTCTTTTACTTTCCTTTCAAGCATTTTTCTGTTACCTCCTTCCAAGAGAGGATTATGTTTTCAACAACATTCATGATATTGTAGTTCCTCCTTAACTCTCTTTTTCATTGTTTCTCGTCTCCCTCTGTGTTTTCAAACATCTGTCCAGGTCTTTGCTGTAGGTAATAGGCCTTAAAATTTGATATAATGCTTTGATCCATTGTTTGGATTAAGGCAGTTGTGTTAGGTGGCAAGAAAACCACTTCGACCTGAATGCGTGTTACTAAATCAGATAAATTCGTTAGATGTTTTGGATCAATTGAAAATTGTGCTCTGGATTCAACTTTTTCTTATAAATTTTGTTTTAGCGTTTAACAGACGGGCAAAAATATTTAGCGAACCATTTCTGGAAAATTTTTCATGTTATCCATGCTTTTTTACTAGACTCGCAAATTACAGGTAAAGTTGATATAGATATTCCTTTCATCGCTCGTGGGCTTTTGAAATGATAAGCAAGTAGTGATTTTAATGTGAAATCTCCGCTTGCATTACCATTCAGTTGAAGTGTTTAAGCGATCTTTTCCATCTTTAAATCCTGGTGCACGTTTTTCTTCACGGGATAGAAATTCTCGTTTTTGTATTTTTTTCCAACATAGGTCTGTTTCATCAAAATTAAAAGCCAATTCTGGAGGATAGTTTCCATGTTCAGTTATTGTTTTTAATGTCGCTGGTAACTCGGCCGCCGTATTAGATTGACTTAACGGCTTATTGCGTTCAATTTCGCCGTCAAACCATATAGAAATATTTTTCCAATTCCTCTATTGTATTATTTCTAACACGGATAATTGTAGTTGCAGAGCTTGTTTTAATTGCAGTTGCCGAAGACAGTATTTCTTTATTCTTAAGAATGGTCTTTATTATTGAAGTACGCAAATTCAATTCAGCACCAATTTGAGATTGTCGTTCACCTGTATCTAATCATTTAATCACTTGCATTTTAGTTTCTTGTAAAATGCTTTTTTTATTATTGATTTATATTTTCGAGTATTTTATTATCATCCATGATAAAAACTAAAAATCATAATATTTGTCATTATATCAATCGTTATATTATATAAATTTATGCTTATAATAACGTTAACAAATGTTTGAAACGACAGAAATACATTCCCATAGGGAAGACGAAACACAGATGAATTGTTTTGGCTATTGGGAAGTCTAACGCTGCGTGCAATTTCGGGAAATCTCCTCAATTCAAATAAAAGAGCGTAAAACCGAAACAGCGGAGTACATGAATTTATTGTTTATTGAATATCTAAGAATAGAGTTTAATAAACGAATCGTTTATTCAATACATGAATATTGTTATTAAGGAAACATTTAGTTTGGTATTTTTCTACGGTAATTTTTTGCACACCAAGACTAGATAAATCGGGATCTTCAGTTTAAAGTAGAATTTTGACTTCCACAAACATCCTAGCCCTAGGTGAGATTCGAGCCCACATATACTGTTGAACCAAAGACAAGAGCGCTAATCATTTGGCTTCCAGTTCTTCTTCTTAGAGTTGGGTTTGTATGTCATTGGGCATCTCTGCTTTTATCAGCATTTTGTACTATTCACTCCAAGCCCAATGTTTCCTAGTTCCAGTTGCTCGGGTCACCTACTTTATTAATAGAGTCCGATAATCCTTTAATGGAGTCTAGGTGTAACTCTCTAGTATGGATGATGCCTAAAGAAGTTAATCTAGGGAGGGCAAGAGCCTCGCATTCGTAAATGATAGGCTTGGCCATTTCCTCTTGCGTATGACATTTCCTGCAGATAGGGTCTTGCTGAAACAGTCCCATTTTATGGAGGTGTTTTGTGAAACAGTAGTGACCTGTTATGAAGCCTACGATTAAACGTATCTTCTGCCTAGAGCATCTTAGAATTTCAGAGGCAATCCTCGCTGATGATCCACGGATCATACTTTTAGCGTGGGTTTGACCAGGAGTGTTGAGCCAAGCTTCATACATCTTCAATTTTTCCCATCAAAGAACATTGGTTTTTGCGGTCTTCAAATTGATCCCACAAAAAGGTTCTGCACCGATGGGAGCAAAAGACGATCCTTGTTTAGCAAGTTCATCAGCCCTTTCATTGCCTTCGATACTTTTGTGCCCTGGCACCCATACAAGGATCGCCTTGTTTTGGCTTCCAGTTAGTCGTTGTTGAGAGGAAAAAAATATTATGAAAAGGAAAAAAATATTGAAAAGATTTTAAAATACTATGTTAAATCAAGACCAAAATTCGCCCATTTATAAATGTGCTGTCGGAAATAAAAGCATTTGCACCATTTTTTATAACACACACACTATGTATGTATGTATGAATGAAATAAAATGCAAATTGACTATAAGTTATTAACATTAAAACAATCGCTGTAGATCAAATCGGTTGTAAACCTAGCAATCGAAAACAAATTTTATTTAAAAACTGAAAACCAGACCATATTTTATGAGAAGAGAGCAAAGCTATATGCTTGAACTTACTATTGTAAGTTAAAGAAATTATTTAATATAAACACTAAAATATAAACACATTAAATTAAGCTTCTGATGAACAGTTATACAACAACAATGGTCTCATTTTTAAATAAAAACTTGTAATAAAATCCGTAAGCATTTTTTAAATGGAAGATTTCGGTTAACTTCGAATTGAACAAGATTGAAATTTTTTAGAAGGTTTTAAGTATACCATTCCCAAATTTTATATGAAAGCATCAAGAGGAACATTTTTTCTTATATAATGACTATTCACTTAAAAGAAAATAATGTGATTTAGTTTATTATCTTTTGTATTTAAAGCAATTTAAAGGTAGAGTAATTCAACTTCAATAAAGCATTTTCTTCTAGGTATCATTGTATCCTGGTATAGTGTGGCTTTACACTAATTTGGTACATAGAAACTATAAATGCTTCCATTTATGCATGTATCCAAGTTCTTATACTACTTATAGTTGAAACATTATGACAAATAGTAGAATGATGTATTTTTTTCACAATCTAAGCTAAAGTACTAGTTTCAAATCTCGAATTTAATTCCCAATTTAAATGTAGATAGTGCAGTGTGGTTTACAATTTACTTAAAATTATAAGATCAGTGGCAATAGGCTCAACAAGAGAAAAGTAAGCGTAGAACAATAAATACTCAAATCGAAAATAACAAAATTGTGAGTTCGAAAAACTGCGTTTGGTAGTATGTATTTTTTAATTAAATATTGTAGTAACAATAAAGTCATTTTTATTTAAGGATCTAACAGTTCTTACTAAAAATTAATTTGTTAAAATGATTTTTTTCGTGGAAAATAAGAAATATATGAATCGAAGAACGCATATAATTTTAAATTTAGAAAATCGTTAATAGTTATATATATATATATATATATATATATATATATATATATATATATATATATATATATATATATATATATATATATATATATATATATATATATATATATATAACTTTTCATTATACCCCCGCATTTGATCCTGAAGGAGTTCATGGGTTCGAATCCCACCTTGGGTATGGATGTTTGTAGTGGTTCGGAATCCACTTTAAGCCATAGGTCCCGGTCTAATTAGCCTTCGTGTGCAAAAAATGACCGTTGAACGACAAACAAACAAACAAAGATCCTGAAAGAATAGCGTGTTTTTTACGGGGAAGCGAATACGATGATTTTACTGGCTGAAAAATTTATTTTTTAATTTAAAATTTAATTTATACTAAATCGCATTTTTTTGTGCAAAAATTGACTAAAAAGTAGTAAACAAGCTAAATGTTAAAAAAAAAAGCTAAAGCTAGTTGCTACAAAAATTACTTGGAGATAATTTTGTGGATTAAAAGAAACATTACGGTCACACATCACTAAGGGCAAAAAATAACTAACTACAGCAAAACTTAATTTTGTCTCGTTGAATGAAAAAGGTACTGTTACATTATACTGACTCACTCGATAACCGATGCGATTGCTAATCAGTTTCCGCCAGAAATAAACATTGGCGTTTTAATTAGTTTTATCAATAAACGATAATTGTTTGGCTTATAAAAATTTTTTTCCAACGGCAGGCGCTTGAGGGTTGAACCCTATGCCACAAGAAGGCCAGAAACTGCTACTCATTTGTCTTTACCCAGCGGGCACCTGTGAACCAAGTCACGGAGGCGAGTAGCGTTACCTGCAGCTTATAAAATGTAAATAATATGTTTGTATTATTTTTTAGTAGTTTTTGAAAATGTAGAAATTTTTAAACAATGTATGGTTCAAATGAAATATTTAGAACAATAATTTACGAATTTTTCTTTCCCGTTACTCGGCGAGTACATATATATAATTAACCGGCACGGCATATATGTACTCGCCGAGTAAAGGGATAGAAAAATTCGTAAATTATTGTTCTAAATATTCCATTATATATATATATATATATATATATATATATATATATATATATATATATATATATATATATATATATATATATATAGTGCAAGGTTAGATACAGAACTGAAAAGCACAAGAATATATAAAAACATTTATGCTTACTAATACATTTAGCGCAAAAGCAGCTGAAATAGTATTATTAAGATATAGTTAATAGTATATTTTATAAAATACAATGAAAAATGCCAAATAGAGAATAGTACATTGAAAATACTAAATGGAGAACAATTCATTGAAAATACTAAATGGAAAACATTACATTGCAAATATTTGGAAAAATTTCAAGGAAAATATCAAAGAAAGATAGATATAAAATGGAATGAAATGAAGTACCAATATGGTACTTCGTCAGGGAGTGCTGACCACATTGGCGCAAATTATGGCTTTTCTGCAATGGCCCAAGACAAATTCTTAAAGAAGCCAGTACACCCTAAAGCCATACCAAAAGTTCAAACCAAAATATCAAGTCAGGATAAAAAAAAGTAGAATTTAATCTAAAATATATAAGTCAAAATCCAATGTTGACAAAATACATTTAATTTATACTAATCAAATTAAAACCATATACAAATACAAGTACAAATTCATTTAGTATTTCCAATGTATTGTTTTCCATTTAGTATTTTCAATGAACTATTCTCCATTTGGCATTTTTCATTGTATTTTATAAAATATACTATTAACTGTATATATATATATATATATATATATATATATATATATATATATATATATATATATATATATATATATATATATTTAAGGTTTATAACATTAACCGGTGGTTTTTCTCTTGTACTAAGAATACTTTTAATATTAAATTTGATATATGTATTGATAGAGATTCATTAAACACAACTGAATCTACCATTTTGTTCCGAGTTCAGTCTGTATATCACAAGTGGATGTCAGACACACAAAACCCAGCCCTTAACGATCTCTTTGAAGAGCTTTTTCCCACGATCGAATGGTCGTGGGTAATTTATCTTTCACGAAACTGAAGGAGGAATAAGAGGTGAGTCTTATGGGTGATTAAGGAAAGCATCAAGGTCACGATCGGTTTCCATACAGGTGGTCTTCCACAGGTGTCTGCTTCCCGGACCTTCAGAAGTAGCAGACAGCGCGGTATCTGTGGAAGACGCTGGCTGCATACAAATGGCCCAATGAACCGTCTTCATGAATGGGAGGCGTCACGATTCCAAGAAGACTCTTTCTCCTCAAAAAAATCAAACCATTTTGAACTGAATTTTATGTAATTTAATGTCAACAATAGTAAAATGTTGGTTATTCAAACTAATTGGATCTATGAGTGACTCTGTCAATTTTTAATTTGCATTGTTGAATTATGCTTTTTGTTTATTTCCAATTATTTAAATGATCAACTTAATCCCTTATAACAATTGGTTCAATTTTTCATGTAATAGTAAGAGTCAGAAACTAGCTTCCACATTTTATTTTATTATAATCTTATTTTACTATATAACAATAAAACACCAGAAGAAGAATATAAATAAGATGAATGAATTTTGAAATGAACAGTTATTTTACGATGAATTATGTAGTAAGTAATAATATAATAAAGAAGTAATTGCTTTATTAGATCATAAACCAAATCACCATACCGCATATATTCTTCGGGCTGAATGTCCGGGCTCGATTCCAGTTGTTGAATGACTGGACTTAGATGTTGTATTTCTGCATTTGGCATGCATATTTGGTGGAATTTTCTCTTTCATAACACAAATGTGTTCCAATATTGAGGAGTTGTTTTAAGCTCTATAGCCAAGTTTTTCACACAAGAAACTAGTTAAACGAATTCATATTCAACGTAAACATTGACGCTCTAAATGAAATTCGTACACTCGAATCTTCGAAGCGGGGTCCAGACTGCTTACCATTTACATATGAGAACTCAGTATTCACCGAGTAAGGCTCATGGGAAACATCGGATATAATATACTATAAAAATGTTTTAACGATCATAGAATTCAAAAGTCCACTTTTTTACAGATGAATCGATATTTTAGTGTGTTTAATACAATAACGCTCTATTCTGTCCATGAGTCCGAAGGCTCAGTTCTTTTCTTTGAGTCTTAGTAAAATAAACGTTTTATACAATCGATTTAATAAATTTGCGGCAATTTTTTCACACAGAATGCTGATTTAATTAAACCAAACATCACATAAAAGCCTTATATACTTCTTCCTAATTATCTAGTGAAGTTAATTAGTAATCAGTGTTCATACTTTCATAGAGCTTCTCAAAACTTACAAATGATTTGTACCTACTGTTTAACTAGATCATTGCTACATGCTTGCGGGCATCTATTTCTACCAACCCAAAGCGCTAAACTCGACAACCACTTTGAAATTTTGAGCAACATTTAAAAGACGAAGATGACACCTTGTATGGTACTCAACTCTCTACACTACACCACATCAATGGAAGGACATTATAGAAATTTAATGCCCTTAAGCTCTCTTAGCAGGATGGTCTTGGCATGGTTAAGGACAGAACTTGATGCAATTTTTAATTGAGAACTATGGACACGCAATGGAAAATTCTACTTAATGGGAACAATAAAATTTCTGGCTTCTTACCACGATCTGTTGGTGTCGCCTGTTACCGGGTGACAACTGAACCGGATTATCTGCAAAGGCATCTGCATTGAATAGGTGTAATAGACTCTGCTCGTTGTCCATTGTGCAATCATGATGAGATAGATGCTGTTCACCTCAAGAACTGCCCTGAAGTTTTAAAGTTTATGACTGACAACTCTTTTGATGCTACTAAAGGACTTTATTCTTGTTTTTATACTTGTTCATTTTTTTATTGGGCTACTCGTCCATTAATGGCAGAAATGGCAAGGACAGGCATAGGATAAAAAAATTGCAATATCTAAATCACAATTGTGATAGTTTTAACTGTCATTTAATGGGTGGAAATAACCAAATTGGAAATTATATATATATATATATATATATATATATATATATATATATATATATATATATATATATATATATATATATATATTCATTAGACTTTCACATACTGTACAATATTATTTTATAATAAATGTTCAAAGTAAAAACAAATTTAGAATTTTTTTCTTTTTCTTGTATTCTATTTCTAAACAATTTTCAGAATCTAGAATATTTCAGAATTTGTATTTGAATTAACAAAATTTAGAATTCTTATTTTCCTATTCTGATTTTAATGTATGTTCTTACACATAAAAAAATAAGAAATCAAAAAAAAATAATTAATAAAATAAAACCTGCATATTTGAAAACCTTTTGGAATTTGCATTTGATTTTAATAGAATTTTTAAATTCTTGTTCAAATTCATTTCATTGTCAATTTTTATTTTTTCTTATTTTAGAAAATATATAAATATTTATGTACAGGTTCCAGAGCATTTTATAGTGTTCGATTTCGAAAATATAAAAAAATAATAAAAAAAATCTTCTGACTTTTTATTATTTTACAAATTATAATATTATAATTACATAATATGTGTGTGCAAAATAAATCTGTAACTTTCCTAACAAAAGTCTTCATTATTAGCCAGTAAAGCAAATCTAAATACCATTTACTGTAAAATGGCTGTACGACTTGCAAACGATTATTTTCTTCATGAATATAAATAAGCCAGCGGAAAGAGAGTCATCTGGTTTACTTCTCGGAAACGCACCTGGAAGGCGGTGAAAACTTTGATTGAAGGTGAAACAGAGTGCCCTCTGTGTATTATGACCCGAAATTCGAATTCTGTTTTTTTCTAGAAGAAAAATTTAAAACGATGAAAGTTATACAAAAAGAAAGTTCGCGATGTTGTGATATCCATTATTCGAAATGTTCGCCGCTCTCTCAGTATTGTTTTCTTTGTAGCAATTACAGCAACCCCAAACCTTGTTGATTATTCACTTGGGTATTGCTGGGTAAGATAATTTTTACGGAGCACTTAGGGTGGAGAGCGATAATCGCTCTTTTTCTAGCCTCACTCCTTACTCATCACGGTTTAACCATTTCATCTTGTTTTAATAAACCCTGCACGTCTTCCGGAACTCGTTGAGTTCAGCACAACTTTTCGGCTGTGTTCCATTTGCAATGCAGTAAACTTTGATTTCTGGTGAAATTCGAACATTTTCAGTGTGAAAATGTTGTTCTTCGTTCTAATCAGCTCGACTGCTGCCATTTGCAATGCACATGCCCATTCCTTTGGTGCAATTTACGAGCAGCTGATGAATTCCATGCTGGATTTTTCGGTCTCTGGATTTAATTTTCTGGACCAAAACAGCCCAAGGCAGCAAAACATCCTGTATTCACCTTTCAGTCTCTACAGTATTTTGATGATAGCCCACCTTGGAGCTAGAGGCAAAACCGCACAGCAAATATGCCATACCCTGAACCTTTGTCACATCAATAAAACGACGGTAAGGCTAGTTTTATTTTTCCAACATACTGGTCATTTTTATATAATGACTCTTCTTCAAATGTGGTTTTTAAGAAACTACTTTAAATGAGTTACACATAATACCATGAAAGAAATTTTGAATAAAGTGGTACATTTCGCTTTGAATAACAATCAAGAAGTTTTGATTGTTCTTAAATGTGATTTTTTACATTCTACTTTGAGAAAACGCTCCAAAACTTTATATGATAATTGCTGACAAAGCATAATAAATCTTGTTTCATAAAAATTTTTGTTGCTTTAAAACTGCTATTTTAACAAGAATATTTCTGAAATATCTTACATTCTACTTTAAATTATAATTTGAAACCCCGTTTTTATGAATGCTTTGAGATTATTGGTGATAAAATATTTTATATTCTACTTCATAAAAAATGATTTTTTTCTTTTAATTTTATGGACTTACTATGAAGATTATCAAGAAAATGATTTTAGTTCTTCTATAAATAGTAATTTTCTATAGAGGTATATGATGCCATAGTTTTGTGTGAATTTTTTAAAATCTTTCATATTTTGATTTAATTATTTTTAATAATATTATTTTTATATGCTATTTTTATATTGTTCTTCAAAAGGTCAACAAGAAATCATTTATTGTATGTGACTATTATTGAAATATTTTATATTCTGCTAAAATAAATTAACTAATTATATCGGGTTATTATTAAAAAATAAAGAGTGTAAATTTTTTTTAAAGTTCCTAATATTTTACTATTTTTTATCAATAAATTTATTACTTTTTTTCTTATGATTCGAGCTTTTCATTTAGTTACAATTGGAAAAACATTTTATATTCTCCTTTAAATAGTAATTTTACAACTTTTTGTGTATTTATGATGATGCAAGTTTTTTATAAAGTCATCTCTGTGTCAATAATTAAAAAAATCAAAATATTCTATTACAAAAGTCTTTCAAATCATATTGGCAATTTGTTTTGTTTTTGTGTGGGGGGGGGAGATTTATTTTATTCATTATTTCAGATTTTCATTGCATTACTATAATTTTAAGTAAAAAATCTCATATTCTTACAGTGAAACATAACCAATATTTAACTGCTTAAATATAAGGTCATTCGCTAATGACTCATTTTAAGGAAAAATACATACTATAATTATTCTTATAAAATTAAAAACATTATTAACTTTAGGAAACTATTTTTGCACAACAAATTTTCTAAAATTGTTAAGAGCTATATAGTTCTAAGCTTTATTTGTGCTGTTTTGGGAGATAATTTAGAAAGTAATTTAATGCTAAAAATAATATTAAAAATTTTGTATTTTAATAATGCAGTTTTTGTTATTAAAACAATTTATTAATTTAAATTAATTAATTTACGCTCATTATAACATAATTCGAAAGGGAAAACTCCACTTTCTATCTCAGACACTACGTAACAACGGAATGGTGCACTTCTGCTTTTAGCATGTATGTCTGTTCGAGTGGGTGCTTGGAATTCTTCTCCCTTGTGACAAGATTTACTATCTATAAAATGTCTTCTGTCAAAGTATTAATCCGTCGAATGTTTTAATACTTTATAAGAAACTGCGGTTAATTATCTATCTGCTTACGTTTTAGATCAAATTGATAAATTTGACGTATCAAATTAATTAATTTGATGCATAAAAGTACCAATAAAATCTTGAATTATTGTGTGAACAAAATAAAAGGTTTTTTTAAACATACTTGTATACGGAATTCTTAAAATAACTGATGGTAAGTTTTTCTGCTTGGTCCCTGCTTCTAAATTACGAAAACTCACTTTTGGGGCTACGATGGTACACTCACTGGTTGCTCCGCTGCATAAGGTGCTATCAATTCCACCCCTTGTCGAGCCAAACTGGTACCCTTTTGGTACTAGTACTCTTGCCTTTAGTTCAATACTTCCGGAGACCGTGGTGGCCTGGTTGGTTAGGGCATCGTTCTCATATCAGAAGATAGTGAGTTCGAATCCCAGCGTAACCGAAGATCCTTAGTGTTCGCTAATGGCGGCTGGGGTACGTCAAAACTGGGCGTGTTCGCAATGTCCTCCAAGTGAAATGATACCTCTGGGGATGATAGGCCAAGTATTGGGGGTGTTCTGCTTGGTCCCTTCTTCAAAACTGCGAAGACTAAACCTGGCGGCTTTTATCTAACTGGTAAAGCCCAACTCAGGGGTAGGTACAGAAAAACATGCTAGTGCAACAACAACAACTACATCGGTTCGAATCACACCTTGAGTTTGGTAGTCTGTAGTGGTTCAGAATCCACTTTAAACTATTGCAGCAAACAAACCAAACAGCCTTTTGTAGTGCTGAAAGGTGGAAATCCAAGTAACCGGGCATTATAACAAAAACATCATAATGATAAAATCAATTTATTGCCAAAAATGTATTAAACAACGAATCAAATCATATGTAGCTAAAAATTATGTTTTATTGGACCCATTTTCTATTTACTATTTTTCAACCGAATACGTTAAGCAAATTAATTCGCCTCAAATGATCGAAGTGACTAGGTATTCCATTGTCTTTATCCCCCTTTTTCAAATCCTTATACAATTAAAACATTGTAAATTAAGCTACCCATAGCTTCTGATGATTAAATGTGTAAATAGTTTTGGGGAAAAAACTGCGATTTTTAGAAAAATGACGATATTATTATTTATTTAGCTTAGTTTAAAATACTGTTTTTAACAACAAAAGGAATTCTCAAATAAAGAGCAGTTAATAGGAAATCAAATGAAGTGGGAAATGACACTGTCATCCGCGTTCCAATGCATTTCTGATCAGCGACGTATCGGGAAAAGTGTAAACACTTTCGCTGGAGTAGTCGAAATTAATAATTTTTCAAAATCGAAAAAGACTAATACATATTATGTTTTAAAAATCAATTACATTCTATGTATACAGAAGAAAACTATATATGAATGACAATTTTAAAATAGCGAGATGACTCGCTTACATTATTATTGACGACAAATTAGTGGCGTAAATTGAGTTATGGAATTGAGTGTTACATTACTTAAATTAATTATATCGCGACACATAGAGAACTTTCGAGTGAATTCAAATCAACTTCATAATTGCAGTTTAAATAAAGGACAAACACACTTTTATTAAAATTTCAAAATAAACCACATCCTACTTATGAAGTTTTAGTCAGAAGACCAACATCCCAATTTAAACTTCCCTGTAGCAGTTCTCAATTCAATTCCGGAGGACACATAGGATAAAGATTTTATTTATATAGATTCAAAGCCGATATAAATGACAAACAGTATGCAAAATAATTTTTCAAGGTCAGAGAAAACGAGAAAGACCGAGTAAAAGAAAAAAGCTCGATGAGGTTGAAAAGTATCTTATGAACTTAAAAATAATAAATTGGAAAACTAAAGCACAAGACAGACTGCTTTGGAATCAAATTATCAGGGAGGGCATGGTGTACCATAGACTACAGTACTAGGGAGTTAGCTAGAAACTAACTCCCTAGTATTATTTCAAAAAACTCTAATTTTAAAATTATCATTTAAAACTGATCACATTCTTTTTAGTTGCTTTAGTCACTAAAACTAATTGGCAATGTGATCAGTGCTTTAGGCTCCAATTAGATTTTCGTGAATTCATTTCCCAACCCAAAAGTAGTTCCTTGTATTAGTTCGGAATCCATTTTACGGAGTAGTTTCCCTCTGGTAACAAAAGTAAAATTGGATCCAAAAGCAGACCACAAACCAATCAATCCCGCAAATAAAATGTTTTTTTATAGTTATTGACAGAATTGATATTTATTCCTAAATTTTTTAACAGTATGTTGAAAAAAAAATTGGTTTTTGATTAATTCAGGTCCATGAAGCGTACGGACAGCTTTGCAAAGATCTGACTTCAGACAACACCATCGTGAATTCCTTGGAACTGGCGAATGGTATCTTCGTGCAGAAGGGCTTCAACGTCTCCAGCTACTACAAGAACGCAGTGAACTTCTTATACTCCTCCGACCTGAAGGAGCTGGACTTCCTCAACGACAGTGACTCGGCCTTACTCGCCATCAACGCGTGGGTGAGGGAGAACACTAAAGGCAAGATCCAGGCCGTGCTCCACAAGAACCCCAGTCCGATGACGAAGCTTCTAATAGCCAATGCCGTTTACTTCCGGAGCCAATGGAAATGGTAAGTATGGTCGGAAAAATTGACTTTAAAAAAAATTATAGAAATGTTTCGTGCTTTTGTTATCCCTATTTAGCCATAATCATCCTTTAAAATAGTCTTTCTTCTTCTTCTTCATTATCCTGACAGCCCAGGCTGGGCCTTTGGCTTCCTCAGAAGTGCATAGCAGGACCCCCTATTTTTGGACAAGGTCATCCAGTTTGTCACTTTTAGTGTCTTTAGGTCGTTTTCGAGGCAGTCACGCCATCGGAGTTTCGGTCGTCCTCTTCTTTTGGTGCCCATGCGGCGAGCCAAGACAATTTTTTCGTCATCCGATTGTCGTTCATCCGGCTCAAATATCGTTCCCATTTTAATCTCTGTATTGAGATAAATGTAACAATATCTGGTTCTTTATGTAATTTATAGAGCTCAGAATTAGTTCTTCTTCGCCATGCATTCTCACATCTTATTTCACCAAAGATGCTTCTTAAAGTTTTTTCTTTCGAAAATGGAGATGGTTTCTTTGTCCTTCTCATTCAATGTCCACGTTTCAGATGAGTAAGTGAGAATAGGCCGAATCAAGCATTTGTATATCAAAATTTTTGTTTTTCGACTGATGAATTTTAGGTATTTTTTAAGCCTAAAAAGCATCAGTTAGCAGTAAAATAGTCTTTACAAGGGCTTTTTTTCCAATGCCCGCCTACTCTTTTAGAATTTAATCAGATAAAGCTCTACAAGGGGCAAAGATGAGGGCAACTTTTACAGTGGGTGTGACATCTTTGCCTCGAAAGAAACACACACACACATAGAGAGGGAAAGGATCATGTTTATCCGAACCAGGATTCAAACCCAGGACTTACTGTTTCGAAGCTATGGGCTCTGACCTATCCGCCATCGGTCAGCTAAATTTTAGAAGGTAAACATGACTTTTAAAGGATAGCCATCGAAGCAAATGTGTAATTTGGAGTTATAAAACTAGAAAGGCAAAAATAATTTGTCAGACTTTTCTTACTATTATATGCACACATTTGTATACAATTCAATATATTTAACTCATTTTCCAATACAATATATTTAATTTTAAATAAATCTATTTTTCTAACTAAAAACACACACACACATTAATTTAGTTATAGCTTAAGCAAAATGCGTCTTTAAAAATGCAACACTAATTTTCAACAGTAAGTTTAATTTTTATATTTTAAATGGATATTTGACGGAAAAATAAAAGCTATTCTGAGAAAAGGATAGTATTTATGTTTCTATTTTTAATAAGTTGTGCATATATTAATTTTAGAAAAAATCTCCGAACTCGATTACAGAGGAAACTATATTTATACAACCTAGTGCTGGATATAGTTGTCAATGAAATGTTTTAAAGCTCATTTATTTTCTTTGTAAACAACGCGCAAGAATTGCCGAGCTGGCAGCCGAATGGTTAACGCTCTTGCCTTCGGTTCAACAGTTCGTGGGTTCGAATCCCACCTTGGGTATGGATGTTTGTAGTGGTTCGGAATCCACTTTAAACCGTAGGTCCCGGTCTAGTTAGCCCTCGTGTGCAAAAAATGACCGTTGAGCGACAAACAAACAAACAGACGCGAAAGAATTTTACACTACACAAAAACATTAAAAGCGATTTAAAAGATATCATTCACATGAAGTACAATAACTATAATTAACCGGAATTATTAAAAAAATTAGTACAATAGCTACATTAGTTTTATTAATAGTTCCGGACAATTAAATAACTATTGTATTAAATTTATTTATATTTTATTTACGAGCAAATTTATAGTTACTATTTAATTATTTTTTATGTTGAGGAAGTTACGAAAATTGCTCCTTGGGTATTATTAGATTGCTATTGATGAGTACAAATATATTTTAACTTTCAAGAATCGGTAGATCAAAGTACTTCACATGTGTAAGAGCTGGCAGCCGAATGGTTAGCGCTCTTGCCCTCGGTTCAACAGTTCGTGGGTTCGAATCCCACCTTGGGTATGGATGTTTGTAGTATTTCGGAATCCACTTTAAACCTTAGGTCCCGGTCTAATTAGCCCTTGTGTGCAAAAAGTGACCGTTGAGCGACAAACAAACAAAACAAGTTTCACATGTATAAATCACAATATGTTTACCAAGAAGAGCAAATAATTGGTGCTGGACTTATGAATCGCTTCCAAACTCTATCGAAAAATCATAGCATTTTTGATCACCATAGTGTAATTCAGTGCGCAGTATATAACTCAACAATAAAGTATTTAGGCAACTGCAGTCCGGGAGGACTTCTCACCGATGCTAGATTATATTGAAAGATCACAAAGGAGGAAACCAAGAAAACTTCCAAGCATCCACTTAGATCAACATGTAGGCACTAAATAATTCTTCCCTTGTTTAGCAACGAAGAGTATCGCACTTCCATTTTCAATGTTTCCTGTATGCCTATCTATCGGGCCTTTGATGAATACTTTTGACCTTTGAAAAAATCCTTTCAGAAGACAATGCTCGATGGTTGTGTAAAAGTCTCACTGCGCTCTTCGTTCGTTAGACTTCAGCTTGTTATTAGTGCTTATATAATAAAGATTTTTAATTCATTTTGTCTCCGATAATTTCACTATTGTTATGGGTCTCTAAACTTTGGTTTCAAAGTTTAGTTTAGATGAGACTACCCAATAAGGCATTAGGTAGAATTGTCAACAAGCATACTGCATATACATTGTCTATTCGCGTGATACGTCAGTAAGTAAGTCTGTGGTAAACTTGTTACTGTCAATAACTTGCTATTATATTTCGATCTAATACGCATGATTCGATGGAGTACATAAAAAAACATCTTAAGCCATCTTTCAAACATGTAGCCATTTTCAACATGTTTTCAATACTTTATAGCAGTTTAATCACCAATTGCTTAGATGACTACCCAATAAGGCATTAGGTGGAATTGTCAACAAGCATACTGCATATACATTCTCTTGTCGCGTGATACGTCATTAAGTAAGTCAGTGGCAAACTTGTTACTGCCAATAACATGCTATTATTTCGATCTAATACACATGATTCGATGGAGTACATAAAAAATACCTTAATCCATTTTTCAAACATGCAGTCATTTTCAACATGTTTTCAATACTTCATGGCAGTTTAATACCCAATAGCATAGATGACTACCCAATAAGGTATTAGGTAGAATTGTCAACAAGCATACTGCATATACATTCTCTTGTCGCGTGATACGTCATTAAATAAGTCGGTGGTAAACTTGTTACTGTCAATAACTTGCTATTTTTACGATCTAATATGCATGATTCGATGGAGTACATAAAAAAACACCTTAAGACATCTTTCCAACATGCAGCCATTTAAAATACTTCATGGCAGTTTAATCCCCAATAGCATAGATGACTACCCAATAAGGTATTAGGTAGAATTGTCAACAAGCATACTGCATATACATTCTCTTGTCGCGTGATAAATAAGTCGGTGGTAAACTTGTTACTGTCAATAACTTGCTATTTTTACGATCTAATATGCATGATTCGATGGAGTACATAAAAAAACACCTTAAGACATCTTTCCAACATGCAGCCATTTAAAATACTTCATGGCAGTTTAATCCCCAATAGCATAGATGACTACCCAATAAGGTATTAGGTAGAATTGTCAACAAGCATACTGCTTATACATTCTCTTGTCGCGTGATACGTCATTAAATAAGTCGGTGGTAAACTTGTTACTGTCAATAACTTGCTATTTTTACGATCTAATATGCATGATTCGATGGAGTACATAAAAAAACACCTTAAGACATCTTTCCAACATGCAGCCATTTAAAATACTTCATGGCAGTTTAATCCCCAATAACATAGATGACTACCCAATAAGGTATTAGGTAGAATTGTCAACAAGCATACTGCATATACATTCTCTTGTCGCGTGATACGTCATTAAATAAGTCGGTGGTAAACTTGTAACTGCCAATAACATGCTATTATTTCGATCTAATACACATGATTCGATGGAGTACATAAAAAATACCTTAATCCATTTTTCAAACATGCAGTCATTTTCAACATGTTTTCAATACTTCATGGCAGTTTAATACCCAATAGCATAGATGACTACCCAATAAGGTATTAGGTAGAATTGTCAACAAGCATACTGCATATACATTCTCTTGTCGCGTGATACGTCATTAAATAAGTCGGTGGTAAACTTGTTACTGTCAATAACTTGCTATTTTTACGATCTAATATGCATGATTCGATGGAGTACATAAAAAAACACCTTAAGACATCTTTCCAACATGCAGCCATTTAAAATACTTCATGGCAGTTTAATCCCCAATAGCATAGATGACTACCCAATAAGGTATTAGGTAGAATTGTCAACAAGCATACTGCTTATACATTCTCTTGTCGCGTGATACGTCATTAAATAAGTCGGTGGTAAACTTGTTACTGTCAATAACTTGCTATTTTTACGATCTAATATGCATGATTCGATGGAGTACATAAAAAAACACCTTAAGACATCTTTCCAACATGCAGCCATTTAAAATACTTCATGGCAGTTTAATCCCCAATAGCATAGATGACTACCCAATAAGGTATTAGGTAGAATTGTCAACAAGCATACTGCATATACATTCTCTTGTCGCGTGATACGTCATTAAATAAGTCGGTGGTAAACTTGTTACTGTCAATAACTTGCTATTTTTACGATCTAATATGCATGATTCGATGGAGTACATAAAAAAACATCTTAAGCCATCTTTCAAACATGTAGCCATTTTCAAAATGTTTTTGATGCTTCCAGGCAGTTTAATCCCCAAGCAACGGAGCCCAATGGGAACTTCTACATCACGCCTCAGCATCGAGTGAAGGTGCCTATGATGTCCGGCAAACTGACCGTTGCCCTTGGATACAGCGCTTCCGCCGGGGTCAGCATTCTGGAGCTTCCTTTCCAACAGCCGCGAATATCCATGTTTCTGCTGCTGCCCGACAATCCAGTCGGCTACATTCAACTGAACTCCACGACATTGAAATCACTTATAGGTAATTTAATTCTTTTTCTACCAATTAAACATATTGAAAATAAGAATCTACTGACATGTCAAAACGCTGTCACTATACATCTTATTCCCGATAATACTTATAATCTGAAGCCCCAACATAATTTCAATAAATAAGACTATAGATTCATTTTAATGAAGATGTATATCTAAATTCTACCTGTGGGTAAAAGTTTTCGGTATTAGGAATTACATTATCTATCATATAATCCATGGAATATCGTCATCGAATATAGAATGTTTATATTAAACGAAATTTTCAATGAGCCCTTGAGAAGCTGTTGAACCTTTAAACTATTTATTTCTGTGTAAACGGGCCATAATATCTTCAAATTTTGTATAATATTCCTGTGAACATTTTCTTTTGGCGAACTTCCAGAATTGAGGGGTGTCAGAACCGACTTGGGTTAAGAGATATAAAAAAAGACTGCAGATTGTAAAACATTAGAGAGAAAGAGGGATTAAAGAACACATTAAGGTAGACTTAGAGATGCGAGAAATATTTAAGGAAACAAGAGAAAAATAAAGCAAAATTAGGGAGACAATATTAAAGCATATTTAGTGAGATTGAGACTTAACCACACAACTTAAGCAAAATAGTGTTAACAGATAATGGCATTAAAACAGAAAAATTCAAGTGATGAGAGGTACTAGAGCAGACTCAAATTGAGAGATATTAATTAGATACATTAGGCTAATATGAAGGCAAAATCAAACAGATTTAGAGACTTTAGAACATATAGAACGACTGAGAGACATTACAGAGTGAGAGACATGAGGTAAAATATCGACAAACAACGAAATATCACTGATGGAGAGATAGTAAAGCAAAATTCGAGATGGATAGCCATAAGGATAGATTTAGACTGAAACAGACAGACTTGGAGATAATTACAAATCGAAAGACAAGAGTGCAAGATTTAGAACAGATTGAGAATGATTGAGGCTAATTATAGACTGAGAAATATTAAGAACTTCGATAATGAACCTTTCTCTTCCCATTAACCTCATTGTTGACAAGGATTTTTTGTTTACCTTGATATGATCAGTGACGACTCAAAAGCAGAGACTAATGAAACAGTGTTAAGAGCTTTCGATTTCGAGAGAGTAGAATCTTTTTACCATGAGGTGGAATGGTTAAGAATATATTCTGATGGTTCCAAACTGAGCTGTTGGGCTTAACCTTTTGCTTTTATATTCCCATCAACATCTAGGCACAGGTGCCGTATAATCCATGATGCCAAATTCTGAGATTGGTGATTTTTTGGTGGATTTTCATATGTTTCTGGCAACCTCGTTTTTATTACGTCATACATATGGAGACTTAAAGAATTATGCAGAAAATTCTAATTTGGTAACCCTAGTATTTACGTCATCGCGCACGTCACGATACGTCATCTTGGCAACATTTCTTCATCGCCAAAATAATTAAGAGTTTGGAATCATAGTTTATACGGCACCTATGCTTCTATAATTTCATTGGGAAAATTGTGGACATTTTCCAGGCCTTATCACAAGTTCCGAAACGTCTATATTCCTTTTCAAAAGTTGAATTATTATTTGATTCAAAAGCCGTACTTCAAGCAATAAATGCTCAGCTGTTCTAGAATTGTATAATAATTGATTGTTGTTTAATTCTACTAAATATTGGATTGACAGTAATAACAAAATAATAGTTCTCTAATTAATTCCGGCCCACTGTGAAATTTAGAAAAATGAGGTGACCGAATTTTGGGCAAATTATCTAGAAAGTAATTCCAGACTTCCTTTTGTTGTAGTTGTCATGTGTCAGCTAGACTGGCATTATGGGGTGCACTGCTCCACTTTTCTAACTGAACCATGTTTTGATGTGGATACCGACTTCCTCAGTACACACATGCAGTAGGAAACCGTTTATAGGGTAGGCAACCATTCACAACCCTTTCATACAAAGAAAAAACAAAGATAGGATAGACAGAGAAAGTACTGGGATTCGGACTCTGGACCACCCTATCCACAGTCAGGCACTCTGACCACTTGACAGGTTGGGCGGTCAGACTTTCTTTTAATAATTTTAAATGTCTAATAAAGAACAACTTCAGAGATTCTTTCACCGAAGAATTAAAAAAATCACAAATTTAATCAATCAATCATTGCTTATAAAAAATTTTAATATATTTGAATGGCCTAGGATGAAATTTGTTGCTGTATTTCCTTTCGATATCTACCAACGATTGATTGAATAAAGATCTATGTCTCATCAACTTGGTTCTTGGTCTTTTTTGTACCTGTGATATTAAAGAAAGATTGGCTTGTCTTGCCGCTCACCTTGTCTAATGGTCAGCGCACCTGACTGCGAATAGGAAGGTCTTGGTTTCGAATCCCGTTTCGGGCATGGATGTACCTTCTCTCTCTCTCTCCTGTCTTCGTCCTTTCCTTGTATGGATGAGTTGTGAATGGTTGCCTTCTTTATAAACGGATCCTTATGGCATGTGTGTATTGAGGAAGTCGAACTCTACACCAAATTACAGTTGAATTGGAAAAGTGGAGCAGCGTACCTCATATTGCCAGCCTAGCTGTCACAAGACAACAACAGGTTTGCCTCATCTTATTAAATATCCTGCTCTTCCTCGGATATTAAATTCGGAACATTATTGGACTGCTCGTTATCATTAATAGATTTATTGTTTATTTATTTATTTTTTGGATGTTCAATTGTTTTTATTGTGCAATTGGAAATAAAAACTTAAGAACAATTTTACGAATGCCATTTGCATAAATCGAATCTCAACGGCAGCTGTGATTAATTGGAAACCAAATCTGTAACTTTCTTATAAAAGTTTCTTCTTTATAAACCAATCCATGGAAGCAATTTTGTAATTTACCTTACGATGATTGTGCGAAGGGAAATCTAATTATTGAAATACTGAACCATAACATGCATTAATTTCCGCACTCAGAAATGGGAAATAACCTGAGATTTCCTCGCTAGTACTGCAAAGTCTTAATCTCTCTTAGTTTTTATTGCAATTTGTAGTTAATTTTTTAAACTAAATTGCTTACAATAGCTTCTTCTTTTTGAAAACAGAGTAATTTTGTTATGTATAAGCAAATGCATGTCGAATGTATGTTGCAGATTTTCCTTGAATAAAGTATACAATTTTCGAAAAGTATTATTAAATTAGACGTTATTATATGCATCATTATATTATGCATTAAAATGCCCTTCAGAATTAAATGAGACCAGAATTATCACGCATCAAAGTAAACTGCATAAATACTTTAAAACTGAACACTTTATCATAGTTTTAAAAACACACGTATAATAGCACTCAACTATTTCAAGTCGAAGTATTTTTATTAAAATTTTAAATTACGCATTATAATTAATCTTTTCGAAAAGCAATCCAGCAGAATTCACGAAGCTTACAGCCGAATGATTAGCGCTCTGGATTTTGATTCAACAGTTCGTGGGAACATCATCCTGGCAATGGTTGTTTGTAGTGGTTTGGAATCCATTTTAAATTGTAGATCCCTGTCTAACTATCTTGTTTTGTAAAAAAATTACCGTTGAGCGACAAATAAACAGCCAATAACGTTCAACTGAAATTGCATCACTGTAATCGAAACTGTCAACTGGACCGTGATTGAAGGAACTAAATGCTTACAATTGATGATATTTTTTATATGGGATCCTTGATACTGTGTGGCGATTTTATTGCTTGCGCAAGCGAAGTAGAATAATACCCGACCTTGTTCTACGTAGTACAGCAATTAGAAAAACATCCTACGTAGGAATGAATTTTGGAAATTGAGGTAAAAATAAGCGCAATCAATCAAATTGATGTTTTTTTCAATGGTGGGCACACACTTGGGTGACTAACCCTATGCCACAACAAAGCCAGAAACTGCTACTCATTTGTCGTTACCCAGCGGGCACCTGTGAACCAAGTCACGGAGGCGAGTAGCGTTACTCGCGCCATATCACCACAAACCCGTTTATAGGGCGGGTCACATTCATACAACATCACAGAAGAAAGGACAGGGAAACACAGAGGAGGAAAGAAATATCCATGCCCGAACTGGGATTCGAACCCGGGACCAACAGCTCAGGATTCAGGAACGCTAACCACTCAGTCATCGGTCGGCAATCAAATGGATGTCAGACAACTGACTTTTTTATTGCGCGTTAACCATTCATAAAATTGTCTTAATCCACGTTGCATTTCAGGAACGATGAAGAAGCAGGAGGTGAACGTGCGTCTTCCGCGATTCACGATCGACCAGACGCCGAAGCTCACGGGCCTGCTGTGGACCCTGGGAATCAAGGACATTTTCTCGCCCATCGAAGCCGACCTGGGAAGAATCGCCAGCGATCTCTTCGTGACGGACATCCTGCATCGCGCCCTCATCCAGGTGGACGAGAAGGGCAGCCTGGCGACCGCAGCGACGTTCGCCCTGGTGGAGCGAATTGGGTCGGTGGACGAGCAGTACTTCGAGGCAAACAGACCCTTTGTGTTCCTGGTGATGGACAAGAAGTCCGGGGCCGTGCTTTTCATGGGAAGAATCGCCAGCTTTTGATGAAATAAAGCATGTTGCGAGGGAAGATGTGTCGATTTTGCTTTACTTGTCTTCCTCATTAGAAGATAAATACACAAACAAAATTAACTGAAAAATTCGTACTAGTAAATTCATTCAGAAATTTATTTCTTAGACTAAGTTTGTTTTTATTTTTAACAATGTATTTGTGTAAAACTACATCGAATAGAAAAGGTGGTATGAATGTCAGCAAATTGTCTCATTTTATTTGTCAATACATATTTAATAAAATATGAAATCAAACATCCGATTTAAAAAAAAATTGTGGTAGTTTATTTACAAAAAATAAATATAAAAATATTTTATATTTAATAATTTAACAACACAAAAAAAGCTATTATAAAAAATATATAAAACGAACATTATACCTATTCAGTATTGTTTATTCTTTCCACCAACAAAAAATAAGCCTAAGTATAGCATAAAAGCAAAATTTGGATTCTCCAATTAAATTCTTTTTCGAATGGATTATTTTTTGCATCAATTTCTACCATAGCAAAGCCATTGCCTGATATGAACAATTCATATCAAAAAATGGAATTGTTAAATGGAATATGAACTGTAACATAGCAGAGCGGAAAAACAGATGACAATATCAGTTTCATTTTTTTAACGGCGGGCACACAATTGGGTAACTGACCCTTTGCCACAACAAGGACAGAAACTGCTACTCAGTTGTCGTTACCCAGCGGGCACCTGTGAACCAAGTCACGGAGGCGAGTAGCATTACCCGCGTCATACCACCACAAAATTGTTTATAGGGCAGGCCACATTCATACATCAACACACAAGAAAGGACAGAGAAACACAGAGAGATAGTAACATCCATGCCCGAACCGGGATTCGAACCCGGGACCCACGGCTCAAGAGTCAGGAACGCTAACCACTCAGCCATTGATCGGCTTAATTTCATTTATTGAAGAGAATGAATTTTAAACACATACATTATAAACAACGTTCAAATTAGCAAGCATGACAATATCATTGGCGGAAGAAGGAGGATTTTTTGGCGGGCATGCGCTATTGATCTTCGCCTCCGCTTGTTATAATTCCTTCCCCTTCTGGGAAGAATTTTACCAGAGTAAAAGTCTCACAATACTCGAACAAATGATTATTCACGTAAACATTATAACCTTAATCACACATAATTATAAAATAATGGGAAAAAATATTTTTTTACTTCTAATTTTAGTGTAATATTTTAAAAAAATAATTTTTATTATTTATTTTTTTAATTGTTAATTAATTTTACAAAAATAAGTTTTAAAAAATTATGCCAATTAATCTATTGACATAATTTTTTCATAAAAATAAATCATGAAGACAAAAATGTTTAAAGAATAATTAGAGAATTAAAATAATATTTTAAAAATCACTCGATAATATTCAGTGTTCAAGTTATCAGTGATACTCAAGTCAATATAGTGTAGGGCACGGCAATTTATGAAAGGCGGTTAGAGGTACAGAGTTGCCAATTCGTTATATTTTTTTATCATTGATCATATTATTTTTCCAAACTAGTAAACTATTGTTATTGTAATGTAGGTGCTGTTTTAATATCAGTTGTTGGTTGAAGACACTTTGGATTTTGTGGACATACAGTTGGGATATTTCACAGTGACCGGCAAATATTTCTTGTGGACCAACGGTTGAGAAGAACTGGTCTAGCACGTTCTGGTTTATTTGAAAACAGTTCAATATCGTTATTTACAATATTTGTTAATCCACAAGTTCATTCGAAAATATAACAAAATATTTACACAGCAATTCATTTAAACTTCGAGTCTTCCTTCTTAATATCCTATAAATTATTCCGTTAAACTAATTCCAAACAAATCAAAATATTTCGGTTGCTTTCAATAAAAAGGAATTCTATTTCTAAATCTGGAGAATCTTTCATGTCTAATTCAACAAGATTTATCTGTATTATGGATCTACTGTAATTTAATAAATTCACGTAATAAATTGGGGATTTCTCTTTCTTATTAGGTATTAGTATACAATATTGTTAGTATCAGAGATTTTTGATTCAATTGTTCCTGGATTATGCCATTGAACAATTAGTTTATTTGCAGGAGAATGCGCCAACATAAGCATTTGGTTTCTTTATTTAAATACTCGTTATTTAACACTGTTCCTGTCATGGTAAGTTTTCAATTTTTCTTGACAATCTTCTATTTTTTTCCACGGCTAGATTTTGACATAGTTTTAGTAGATTAATAAGATTTAAAACATATTCCATAATAGAATTTTGCTCTTCTTCAGGCTGTAACCAATGTTCATAAAGTAAGATTATTGGTGTTCTTTGATTTTTCCCATAAACTAATTCCGTAGGGCTGAATCCCGTCGACTCGTCATAGTTCGTAAAGCAAGCAAAGCTGCATGAATATGCGGTTCCCAATCTGGGAAGATTCTATAAATTTAATACTCTTAAGTATTCGTTTTATAGTTCTGTGGAATCTTCCGACTGGATTGCTATGTGTATGATACTCTAATTTATGTATTATTTTTATTCCAAATCTCTCAAGAAATTCTGTTGTTAGAACATTCATAAACGAGTCTCCTTGATCATGTTGGATCTCTTTAGGAGACCTATTCAGATAAACATTTCAAGTAATGAATCAACAACTGATGTGGATGATAAATCATCTAGGGCAACAGATTCTGGATAATTGGATGCAAGACACATAGCAGTAAGAATATATTTTTTCCTTAAGGTGTGACTGGCAAAGGACCAATAGCATCTATATTTATCGTTCTAAAAACTTTACAATTATTCAGAAAAATTCGAACCGCATCAATGGTGCCATTTCATGCTGTAGCGCATTAGAGAGGGGAGGCAAGGCAATTGTCACAATATCAATTTAAATTAATTCAATTTATTGAACAATATAAATTTTTAATAGATACATTAACGTTCAAATTAGCAAATATGACAATATCATTGGCAGAAGACGCCACAAACACACATCCACACAGTGCGCTGTCTCACTGAGAACACTCACTCAAAAGCAAAATAAAACAACCAAACATAATCGGAGGGAAAAAGTAGGCGGTTTATTTTTAAGGCCCATGCGCTATAGAATAGTTTAATGAAACACAAAAGGCTTATCATTTGTAACAACCATGTATTTGGTTGTTGCAAATGATAAGCCTTTTGTGCCACCAATGATAAGCCACCGTACACACTTATGGAACTCTAAAAGTTGTTGTTTTCCTATGACACTTGGACAAGCCAAGCTCGCTTTTGCCTTTGACAGTGCGAATTAAGTCAATAGGGAGCGTCTTTCGTTTGAATCAGAGTACCACGAAAGTGAAAGTACGACTTTGCTCTTTTTAACGATGCCACATAATTTTGAACCAACAGTCAGATGACGAGGCCACACCTGAGCTGGCGATCCTCCTCTCCACATCCACGCCACACCAGCGGAAGGACTTTGGACGTCACAGATGAACGTGGACACGTCCTCAAACCACGGAGCTCCAGCAACCCAGTGAAGGAGTGAACCCCGCGGCAAATGATGCTTCACTTTGCTGAGCTTACGGGAAGCGGCGTGAAGCTACTGAGCCACTGGAGCTCCTACCTGCATTGTTATGCATGTATAAATATATTTTACTAACATTAATTGCTAGGAAGAATAATATATATTTATTCTAACTTACTTAATAGCTTTTGCGTAATATGATGTTAAAATATTAATTAATAAATAAATATTCTTAGGAGCAGTTTGTAGGCTTCTTTATAACTCAAATAAATTGTTGAAATTAGATATATTATCCATTTTGTAAAAGTAACTTTGAGTTAAGTGTATTAGAAATTTAAAAGCATAACGAACATTCACATATTATTCACAGAAGCATCGTTAAATAAAAATATATTAGACATTATTGCTTTTATTATGTGCAATTTAAATTCACATTTTATATTTATAATTTGTATTTCATTTTGACAAATAATTAATTGAAGTTTTTAATTAATACATATACCAATGATTAAAATCAATAAAATAGTCTTCTTAGACTCTTATCATTCTCAATAATGCATTTAACAAATTAAAATTTTAAATGTTTTAAAATATTTAATGACATAAGCTAGCTTAATGGATTATTGGCAATGTACAATGAAATACAATGGATACAAATATGTTTAAAAAATATATATATTAAGAACATAATGGGAAGCAATAATAATAAACTCTTTCATTTGGATTCTATTCCAAATTCCCAGAATGGGAAGAGACTAATTACACAAGTACACATTGCATGAAAGATGTTTAAATAATTTCACAAGTTATTATTGATAATGACATTATCACAGGATTATGTTGCAAAATAGGGGATAATTTTGCAAAGAAATGGCACCAAATTTATTATCAATTTAACTTCTATATTCAATGCTTCTATGAAATATTGATTAGTTATAAAATATTAAAATACCATACAAAATTAAACATTACAAAATAGTAAATCATACATTTTCTTATAAATTTCATTTGAATATATTTTACTTAGGTTTAGTTTGTTTTTCCTCAACACTCCGTTTTTGCACACAAGAGTTAACTAGATTGAGACCTATGGATTAATGTGGATTCTGAACCCTATACAAACACCCATGCCCAAGGTGGGATTCAAACCCAAGACCTGTTGAACCAAGACCATGAGCGGTATTGAATCAGCAGCCAGCTCAGCAGATTTTGCTTACAATTTATACAACAGTATATTTGCAATATTTCAAACTATTTTTTTAATTCTTATTTTATGTTAAATTTATGTTTCTATGTAAGAACATGAAAATGGAATTTTGGAATTTTCCTGTAAACAATGAATAAAAAAAATATTAAATTTTTGTGTTTTCAACTGCTATGACAAAGGTAACATTAAATAAAATGGCCATAAAATAGTTTATTCATTTTAATTGATAATAACTAAATATTGGATTTTAGGAGAGTGCAAGAAGCAAATTTAAGGTGATAAATAATATTAATTTTAAATTGAATTTATAAGAAAAGAAATCATTCCAAAATACATTAACAGAAAATTTTCATCTCTAGAATCTTAATACAAGTGTATGAACAATTTTCACAGTAACTTAAGGAATATTAAGATATAAATTTCTAAAGTTTCAAAATATTTCTGAGACATTACATTTTTGAAATGCATATAAAAAATTACTTTTAAAATGAAAAGTTAATGCTTTACTGGGTGGCAACATTTACTAATATATATAATAATATTATAAAATATTTTTTATATTTCATTTTATTAAATCAATTTTCCTTTTAAAGCACAACAAATAAGAATTTTAAGCTTAATTTATATGAACATTAGCCATAAAATATTAATGGACCATCTAAATCAGAAAATATTTTTCTAAGTATTCACATTTGCAGTTAGAAATAATCAGTTGTTGCCTTTAAAATTTTGAAACAATTTTATCTACTCATACCTTAATAAAATTTTTGTTACAATCTAGCAACATAGAAATCAGTAATTAATCATTTCTATTAACCCATCATTTCTAACTTTCTGAAGGAAGGAATTATATCCCCACTTATATATACATATATATAGAATTTATTTAAATACATATAAGTGGACACTAATTTATTCAAGAAAATTAAAGGTTCCTGGTTGATTAATTGATATGTTACTTTATGATCATTTTTCGTACCCATAGAGAGATAATCTAAGGATAGCAAATGTGATTAGGTCCTATGATTTCATGTAGATTCTTAAAACATTTATTTCTGATGTGTGGGAATCAAACCTTCAAACTATTAAAGTGAAATTCAGTGCAATAACTGTCCAACAACTAGCTGTCTAACATTTTGCAAAGGAAATAACATGTGTTTTTTAATTCATTAATTTTATTTTGTTCATACTGAAAAAATGAATGAAATGAAAAATGAAAACAACAATTTATTTACATAATCATGATTCAACTTTTTTTGTTCTTTTTCATGTTGCACAAAATTTTAAATTGCAAAAGATAAAATTATACTATTCTGATTCTTAATTTATAATTTATGTTGGGAATTTAAATTTGATATTTGCTCATAAGTTACAATGTTTATTTTAAATTTTAAGAGAGCAAGTTTACATTTGTGAAAATTTTGAATTACATACATTTCAAATTTATAGCTTTAAGATTATTGACTCAACTGGTTCTTTCAAAGGTAAAATGCATAACCAAACAATCAAAGGAAACAGACATTGCTCAAATCATCAAATATTTAGTAAAGTTTAAAGAATCAGAAGTTAAAAAGTGTGTTTATATACTTATCAATAACAGAAAACCTTTGATATTGATAATAAATTGCATGAAATGGAATCACTAATACCAGTTTGATCTATTTAGTAGAAACTTTTAAAGTTAATTTTTTTAAAAAAATTATACAAGTTAATATTGATTTAAATAAGTGTAAAATCACTTTTAATCAAAGTAAAAATATGCAGTTTTAAACTTTTTGTTAATATAAAATAATTTTGTAGTTATTATCTGATATTTATTATGATAGATAGCATAATACATATCGAACAAAATCGACATCAGATAATAAAACTTATCAGACAATGCATAAGATGTAACAAACTATTTTTTTATCAACATCACATATTTCCAGAAACAAAAAATTGTCATAAAGACAGATTGGTTCTTATTTTGAACTATCACTTATTTTGACAATCCATCTCAACATAAAAAGCCAATGTTAAAGTGATGTGGGATTCAATTATTAATTATCGTAAGTTATTAATTATCGTTATTAATGAATTATCAATAAATTATTTGTAAGATTTTCCATAGTGTAAGAGAACTTAATACTTATTCTTTAGGCAATAAATATGGATAATAAAAATTGTCACATAGTAAAAATAAAATTACTTTCATAGCTAGAAAGTAAAAACATTTATACAACACTTATATAAGTAGCATTTTTATAGTGAGATTACAAGTATAATTACAACATTCTTAGAAATCTTAAATAAAACATTCATACTCACAATTGTTCATTATCATTAATTAAACTTAATACAATTTTATTTAAAATTTATATTAAAATTAATACAATTTTCTCTAGAGATGACTTGATTTATACTTTTATGAGTAACCAAAACAAAGAAATCAAAACAATTCATAGTGTGTCAAGACAACTATAAAATTATAAAATATTTACTAAAAGTAAATAGCATATAATCTAAATATAATTCAAATTTGAGTAAAAGAAAATTCCTAATTAAAACTATAATTTTAAAATTTTATGTAATCAGAAAAGAGATTAGAATATAAAAAATGAATTTTGAAAAAAGTAAGTAAAGAATATGCTAGTATACTAAACATCACAAAAAATCAAAATCATTTATATTACATCATTGTTAATATAATATAAATTCTTGAATAACAAACTTCTTTGGGTTTTTTTTTCTAAAGTAATATAGTTTTATTAATCTTAAAAATTTTAAATTTTTTAATCTATTTCATAAAAATTAGAAGTAAAACCATATATAAAATTCATTGATATATTATAGACCATTTCTCAAAAACTCACGTACAAAGAAATTTAAGAGTAAACGAATACAAGATTCAAATTGAATTATTTAAATTTTGAAAACACAAAATTGAAATGAACTTCAGAGTTGATTTAACCATTGTTCACAGGAACACTTTTATGTCTAAATAAGTTAAATTAACTCCAAATTGTTGAATTACAAATATATTTTGCTTAATTCGGACAATTTTCCATTAATCTAGAACCAAATTTACAATCATTGCTATGCATTAATTCTTCTTGTACATCAGGGATGCACAACCTATGGCCCGCGGGTGAAAATTGGCCCGCGTCGCCTTTAAAGTTGGCCCGCAAATGTTGTTAATAAAATAAGACTAATTTAAAAAGAAATGAGACTCTTTCAAATAAACAAAAGAAAAAATCTGATAGGAAAATGATTCTACATCAGGATAAATATTTTACATTTGTGAGCAAACTTTTTCTTTAATGAATCTAAACAAATCAAAAATAAGAAATAGGATAGCAGATGAGAACCTTTCTTCTGTTTAATATTGCCACAACGAATCTTAAGCCCAACATAAGATCAATAACTTCAAATATTCAGTCACAGCCACATTAAATTTTACTAATTTTTTTTCAAAATTTAAATTGTGTTCTTTGTATACTTACCAAAAAGTTTTCTACCATTAATCAATTTCAAGTTTTTTTCTGGAAATAAAGTATTTTAAGCATATCTATAATGTTTGTTACTTTATTGTATAATGTTTGCATGAGTAAATAAGTAAATTAACAATTACAATTCATGCGTATTGCCACAAAAAAACAGTGTTTTTGCTTTTATAAAATGCTTTAACATTTACGTACTGCTTTGGCCCTCGACATGATCTTTTTTCATATTTTGGCCCCTCATTCTGAAAAGGTTGTGCACCCCTGTTGTACATAAATAACAAAAATCCATCTGTAACTGAAAATCTTATCTAATCTGTAAGTATTTCTGAGAATATTTCGTTAGAGTTAGATTTCTAAGATTCAATGCCTAATGTAATATTTACAAATATTTTTATCAAGTAAGCTGTCAAATATTTATTTTCTATCATGGCATATTATCACATATTCTGATGATAATTTTATTACTTAAAGTTATTTTCAAACACCAATTGATGGTGGAGTAGTTAGCATCCTTAAATTCAAAGCAGTAGCTCCCAAGTTCAAATCTCAGTTCAGGCATGGATGTTCTAGCTACCACGCACTATGTGTGCGTTTCTTCATCTTTTCACTTTCAGGGCGAAGATGGCATACCCACTGGGTGCTCCGCTGCATAAGTTGTTATCACTTTGCCCCTTGTAACATTCATCTTTTCACTTTCAGGAAACAGGAATAAATTGTTAAGGGCAGCTGGGCATTGGGAAAATTTTTTCATATCGGTTTATCTTACAACAAAAACTTAACTGGCTTAAAAAATAAATTTTTTCAACACATCCTATTACACCTAATGTAAAAACCCTGTCTTATTTTAATTTCTTATGAATTGCAGATATTTTGTCCAACTGGCTAGGCTAATTAAATAATAAATTAAATATAAACACATTTATAAAAAAATTTCATACAAAAAATTAAACAATAAACAAATTTATTATTTAGTTAAAATACATATATTGCTTTATAAATACATATTATCCAACCATTGATCTTTTCCTTCCTCTTTGGCGAACCTCTTCTAATTTGTCAGCAATAGCACGTGATTGTTTACCAACAGTTTTCAAATACTGTTCTAAAATGACAGAATAGAATTTTTCAGAGTTAGGATGTGAACTAGATATGGCACGTTCCAGAACATACAAATCAACCGCCTTGTCTTCTAAAGCAACATCGCGTTTCGATAAACCGAAATCTATAAAATACACATCAAAATCTGAATCTGTTGAAATGTTATTCAACTGTTCTACTTTTAATAGTAAATTTGAGGTTGTAAGATCACCATGAACCAATTCATTTTTATGCATTTTGGCAATACCTTCACCGATTTTACGAGCTAAAGGCGTTAGCGTGTTAATGCCTTCTATACCATGTTCTACTTGTATTGATTTCAAGTATTCTTTGGCTGTGATGGAATCGGTTATTTTTTGCAGAATAATACAGCGAGCTTGCAGATCAGCGAAATACACAACGGGGCATTTAATGTCGAATTCTATGCATCGATTTAAAGCTCTCACTTCCGCTCGAATTCGTTCTGTTGTCAACAGTTTATCCAGTTCACTGTGGCGGTATTTTTTAACGAACCGTTCTTTGAAAATCGCCGGTTTTCCTAGAAAGTTACCTTCATAAACTTTCGCTTCGGAACCTTGACATTTTAAAATAAAATTGCTTTTGAGATTTAAATCACTCGATATGTCAAAAGTAAAAATATTTTCTGACATGTCTATGGTACAAAATCTAAATCATCAATCGGTATTCAAATCCGATGAGTGTAAACAAAGCGATATAAACAACGTGTTTCTTCAAAGCGGTTACAGTGAGTTATCAAAAATTTAGTCAACAGTCAGGAAGGATAACAAATATTTAAAAAAATCATTTATATAATTATTTAAATGAGAACTATTTAGATATAGTATCATTTATAAAGAAACATTCACCATGATGGGTTAATTGTGCAAAACTGTTTAGGGCTTTCGTTACGTGGATGAAAAATGTTATCTGGTAGGCATGGTAGGCAGAAATAGACATTCGGAAGAGTATCTCAACAACCTAACCTAATCTATTTCTTAAATTATCAGCACTTTCAAGCTCGGTTTGACACTTAAAGATTTTGATCATTGCAAAAACTCATATTTTATTTTAAATAGTAGATTCCGATTTAGTAAGCTCTTATAGGCGTAAAATATCATCGTGAAAATGACAGATTAACAGCAGTCTCGCAGCTGTAGATGGTAAAAGGAAATTAGTGATTTCCAATTTTCCCTTTTTCCTAATATATCCTTGTTCAGCTTCATTAAAATACAAAAAAGAGCCTAAATTATGGAACAACTTTAATTCTTCAACAGATATTTTCCACTGAAATATTATTCAATTTTGGATGAGTTGTATGTACATCAAATGTAAATTATTTAGTTGCAGTTTAAAATATATAATGTTACATTAATTGAGCATATGCGGCCCACGCTGTATAGTGGTCAGAGTACCTGACTGCGGATAGGGAGCTCCTGGATTCGAATCCCAGTTCGAGCATGGATGTACTTTCTCTCTCTGTCTATCCTGTCTTTGCCCTTTCTTTGTATGAATGGATTGTGAATGGTTGCCTACCCTATAAACGGGTTCCTATGGCATGTGTGTACTGAAGAAGTCGGACTCCACACCAAAATATGGTTCAATTGGAAAAGTGCAGCAGTGCACTCCATGTTGTCAGCCAGCTGGCACAAGAAAACAACAACAAGTGAGCATATAGCCAGTTCTTTAGAAGACATGGTACAAAGTTCAATAAAAAGTGGGAAATTTTAGGAAGAAGCTGATTAGATATAAAAAAAGAATTTTCTCAATGCCCTGAGACGATGGACTGACTTAGCTTTTCTACTTCCAAAATAAAGCATTATTATGTCAGAAATGCACAAATTAATCTAAGCGAATAAGAATAATATAGTTAATTATGAAGGAAAGAGATACGAGAGTTATTTCTTAGGATAGATTATTCCATGAATAATGTTTATTTATGAAAAAAATAAAACTGTATGATGGATCTAAATTTTAAAAAAATCAATTCCTAATGTTTATAAAAATTGTTAATGAGAGTTTTTGTTTTTGTGATAGAGTAAGGGCTTTTCAGATAACACATCCATAATGCATTTATCTCACTAAAAACCTTTTTAAATAGGCATATTTGTTTTGACGCCCCATAGCTAAATTGACGTCACATTACCTAATATAGTTGAATCTGCTGCAAGGATTTCATAAACTTCTAAGCAGTATCTTATCTTCCTGAGAATTTGATAGATCATAGTCTGCATCTGCATATCAATCTGCAGGATATTTTTCTTGGCAAATCTCTCTACTTGGAAATCTCCCGAGTTCTCTTCCACGACAAATGGGATTGAAGACATCTGTCGTAAACTAAAATCATTACAACAGTGGCTAATATCGAATAAGGGAATTTTCTTTTCAAACAACATGATTCAATCATTGAGTCATAACGAGTTATTACATATAGGTGCTTACTATTATTTCATATATGATTTAGCAGGTATTTTAAATAGAGAATTTTATTTTTAATACTTTATTTAGAATTTTTTTTATTACATATTAAATAATACGCCATTAAGAATTTTTTTCCTTAAGGGTAAAGTTTAAGGGTTAAGAGAGAGAAGAGAATTCTGTAAAGAATAAATTTAAAATATATATTCTGTCAGTCATAAGCAGGAAAGCAAATAATTTATAAATTTTCTTGGCACAGATACGGTATAATCCAGGATGCCAATTCTGAGATTGGTGAATTTTTGGCGGATTTTCTTATGTATCAGGCAACCTGGTTTTTATTACATCTTAGATATCTATAAAAATTATGCAGAAAATTCTATTTTGGCAACCCTAGTATTTACGTCATTGCGCACGTCACAATGCATCATCTTGGCAACATTTCTTCATTTTCAAAAAAATTCAATTTCTCTTATCGATGACGAAGTAGGTCTCCATAGCGGTCTCTATATCGATGAAGTATAAAAACCAGGTTACCAGATACATAAAAAATCCCCCCAAAAATTACCAAACACAGAATTTGGCATCCTGGATTATACAGCATCTGTGCCATTTTCTTATCACTCATGATCCTATTTCGAATAAATGACAATTACTTGAAATTGGTTTCATACAGGAAAATATATTGATATTTAATGCAAACAACAAAAAAAAAAAAAAAAAACTGAGGGGGATTAGTACCATGTAACTTGATGTAGCATGAAATGAGTTTTTCTCAATATATTTATGACATTTATTTTTCAGTCCAATCAAATAAATAAATGAATTCAGCCAATAATTTAAAATATTTTAGATTTTATTCTAAAATTTTAGGTATGCTTTTGTCTCAAGTATTAAACAAGAAAAACAGATTTTGAATCTCGGAACATTTTAGTTCATTAGTTAAAATTCTTTGGTATAGCTCAAAGAAACACACAAATAGAGTACGCATTTCGTCAAACTGATTAACTTTTTAGAAATGTATAAATTAGACATTCTTTAAAGGAATATCTTATCTGAAAAATTTCAGTAGATAAATTTATGTATTGGTAAAAGTATACATTTGAAGAAGTCCGGCGGCGTAGTGTCAAAGACTCACGCTCCCATGGCAGAGGTCTAGGGTTCGATCCTTGGACTGGGAAATGTTTTACTCAGTCTTACATCCCTTCAATGGGTCGATAAACTGAGTCCCAAGCATGCTTGGGAACTATAAACACTGGAGGTTTCGTGTTAGGCTGACACCTAAAAGGTGCATACGCTTCGCTTTCGCCAAGGCCCTTGTTTATGAAAACACATTTAGGCAACGTAGGCCTGTCTTCCCATATGGGCTGTCATGCCTATGAGTTTAGTTTAGATTATACGTCTGAAAGACAATTATGGCTTGTAAAATCAGTGACTTGATTAAATTTAATTACATTTAAAAAATATAGACACGCGTAATTTTGAATTTGAGGCGTTAATGGTCGGTTTGATGTAGAATAATCATTTAAAATTGTCACTGTTCTTTTTGTGATAACCACTCTGCAATTTCTCGTCTGTAAAAATAACTTCATATAGCCTGGACAGTACCCTCACTTGCGGCTGTTGAACGACAAGTGAACCGAATAAACGAAAACAAATCTGAGTTTTACGAACAGGGAAACAACATTCCTCCAAAAAGAACGTTATTCCTAAATTTGAAAATGAAAAATGTTTCGAAGGAAATGTTAAAAAAAATTTTAGACAAAAAACAGCCTTTGATAATGAGAAAAGTAAGAATATATTTCGAGAGCACCATAAATGAATACAAATTCTTAGAGAGAGATAACTGTTACATATATAACTAAATATTTAGAGAAATAGTTAAATCAGGATTCATCTCGAAAAATTGTTTTATCTATGATTTGGCCATTTACAATATTTTAAATTAATTTAAACTCATTTATAGCAATAAAACTAGATTCTTTTTAATTCAAACTAATAGCACTTTTGAAGTAATAAATATAAGAATATAAAACCTAATGATGTTTCCTTATTTAAAGAGTTTTTTTTTTTTGTTAAAAATAGAATTACTTGTATATTTTATTTTTCATATTCCTCATTTAGTGTAACATAAAAAGATGAATAATTTATGTAACTTTACTTAAATCTCATGAAATATAAACATTCTAATAGAAAATTAAAACTCTCTCAGTATAATCACGTTCCAAAGCAAAAAATCAATAAGACCAGACGACAATTTACGTAGTTACAATTATCTCAAGTGTTGCTATTGTAAAGAACGTAACTGAAAGTATTTATTTTTTATTCTAAGAGTTTCCTTTTCGAGTGTTATTTTTTCACTTGTCAAACTTTCATTTTAGTTGAAGATATTATCACACGATTTCCACACAATCCATGGCACTTAGTACATGCGGAATGTTTCTGATAATGAGACAACTTGGATCAGAGGAACTTGAAAACTTGTTTGCATAAGTTTTAAAATATTATTGGTTCATCTAAATAATATTATCTATTTTTTTGTTGATACCGGATGCAATCACCCCATTGTCAGTGAAAGATAGATAAGGAAGAGGTTATATACTACACAACCGCGAGTTCAATTAAATTTAACTACCTAAAAAAACATGAAGATTCAAAAGTTGGAAGTGGTTTTACTGGGGTTGTTTTTACTTCTAATTGATGGTAAGATACCAAAATTTTTATTTTTACATTTTTTTCCTGATTAAAAGAATATTATATTAAGTATATTTATTACCTATTATAATCTTGAATAACTCGAAATATACTGAAACATTATTCATGTAATTTTCTTAACTGTTAGAGTTTTGTTTGTATTTTATTCATTTATAATTCAACTATAAGGAATATAAGCATTTTACTGAAATTTGATTACTGAATGCATTTAAACTTTTATTAATTTTGATGAAAACTGATAAAATTTGAATAAGAAATAAGATCGTTTGTAAAGTTTTATACAGCAAATCGTTAAATAGTATTGAAGTGGTACGTGTTTTTACTTATATTTTGAGAAGTATAATTATATGAATTCATCATTTCTGATAAAATTAAGCCATAAATTTTTTTCACATCAAATTCATTCCTCCTGTGTGTTAGCAACATATTTTCTCTAACTATATTTAATATACCTAAATGATAACCTAAATGATGTATCTAAATGATTTTTCCGTTTTTAACAATGCGTTTCTCGATTCGATTTCAAAAAATAATTCTCATTATTAACTTGTTTCAAAAACTATTGTTACCGAACAAACTTTTATTAATAAAATTATCAAAAAATACACTGTTATTTAAATTTGATACGAACTTTTAATAGTTCAAGAGAAATGTGCAATCAACATTTAAATTAATTAACTAATTTAGAAATTAAAATCATTAAATGTTTTAAATCAAAACTGCTTCATTGAAAAAATAGATGTTGACAATTTAAATCCGTTTCTATTTAAATCCTTCTATATTGGTAAGCTAAATTTTTATTTTAGAAAAGTGACATGAAAAGTAAATTTCCATCATTTTGTATGGGAATTAATATAAATTTCTGTATCTAAATTTTAAGTAGCTCCTCGGTTTTAAATAAGTCGAGTTAATTTTTATTTTGAGAATCATGTTTAGTATATTTTGAGAATCATGTCATGTATATTCCAATCATGTTTAGTGTAGGAAATATTTCACTGATATTCTAGTACAAAAGTGGTCCGCTTCACAATTGGCGGCACAGATGCCGTAAAATCCAGGATTTCAAATTCTGAATTTTTTAGGCGATGGCAAAATGTTGCCAAGATGATGTGTTGTGACGCGCGTGATGACGTAATTACTAGTGTAGTCAAAATAGAATTTTCTGCATAATTTTATAGTTCTCCATATCTATGATATAATAAAAACCAGGTTGCTAGATGGATAAGAAAATCTGCCAAAAAGTCACCAAACTCTGAATTTGGTATCTTGGATTATTTGGCCTTTGTGAACAATTGGCTGCTGTTCCTAGTGTTGCATATTTGATGTAAACAAAATACTACTAATATTTATAATATTTAATTTAGGAATGCTTATTTATTCTAATTCACCGGAGCATGCATGAATTTCAATTTTGAGTATGAATATTCCGATATATATTATTGAAACCATAAAGAACAACATAAACTGCAAATGCATTCAACATGAGCCGAAACAATAATAGAAAATGAGCGAGCATTGCTGCGGAAAATAAGCAACATGCGAGAACACAAAACCTATTTTGTTGAACAACGATATGAAGGACATTTAATGCACAAAAATGCTCGAAATGTGTATCGTTTCCCTGTGTTACAAAGCCAGTTTAAAATTGTTGTAGTGGGTCGGAATCATGTACATCAATATCGCTCCTGATGATTCATTTCAAGCCCTCCAGTGAATCAGGGGCATTTCTCTAGATTCTCCCCCTGATGTAACTCCGTAAGAAGAAGTCGCAAAAACTTAGTTCCCAAGTGTATTAAGACCATAATGTAAGATCCTGCGCATTTCTTCTGCATCACAATTATTTTAAACTTTTCTCGGTACTTACGTATTATCGCAACCATATTGGCGGTATTATATAAGACCGGGCCAATTCTAAAAACGGAATACGCTGACGGGACATGGAGCGCGTAGTTGAAAAGTACAATGTGATGGAAACAGCATGAAAGAAAATAATAAATAATATATGGAGAAAAATAATAAGTAATTTTTATTGGTATAACTCTTATACCATTATTTAACAATATATCAATTACGTTTTGGAGGAAAATATTGCAAATTGGTTTCTGGAATAGAATCAAAACAATTTTTTTATCCTTTTCTTGGTCTTGTCGCCATATAAATTCTTCCAAGTAACACTCAAGATGGTGTTTTGCTGTACCTCGTTGTCTCTTGTTTCTCCATTTCACGGAACCCCACATTCTTTCGACTGTTTGGGTATGCGCACCCGTTTCGGGGTCGACAAAATTATATTTGAGTTTTACTCTTGAATAATTAAATCCAGTGATTTATTTTCTTTCACATGTGGCGAACACAAATCTCTCTCATATAATTATTCCAGTCTATGACTGTTTTATCAGTCTTAAGTTCTTCGTCACAAAATTTGACTGTTATTAATTCTTTGCACCAGCAATACATGAATCTTACTGCTGTTAATAATGGGATACGGCTTTCCTTAAACCAATTACCACTTCTTATTCCCGCGTGTTGATTACAGGTTGCAACGTTGCACTTCCAAAAAATCTGTTTTCCAAAATAAAGCCTTATCGGGTGAGAGGTGGTACATTTCCTAACGTCTGGTAAAATGTTATATTTCTATAAAAGTGTAACGGCATCTTTTTCGGTAAAATCCCAGATTCGCATTTTAATATTATACCTTGCCATTTTCAAAGAACAGTTAGGCTGAGAAAGGTGGCAAGTAGGAAATTTGAAAAAAAGCACATGGATGCCAATTCAGCGGCTTAGATGCGTGCGACATTAGGGTTGCCAATTTGGCAAGTTATCCCGGAGGTTGGCATGGTTGCGATAATACGTAAGTACCTTTTTCTCTCAAAGCCTGACCCTTTTTGGTACATTTAGAATTTCTAGCAAAAGTGGCGAAATTGATGGCATCTTGTATAGTAGGACACTCAGTGGATGGTCATCGTAGACCAAAAGTGAATGCGTCCTCGTTATTCAGAAACACGGACCAATCAGAGGACTGGACATCATGACGTAGAAATATACAGATAAGGCTGCTGCCTTATGATTTCCCGACCAGTCACAAACATTATGGTGGCCATAAATTATCGTAATCTTACATATTTTTGTTCACATTTAATACATTTGTTTACTTTTAATCATTGAGAATTTTATGTTTCATTTTTTATAAAAATAGGTGGTTGTCCTGCACCAAATTCTTCTCATTCAAAAAATTCTTTCATTAAAAAAAGACTTTTTATTTTTATGGAGATGTTTTGGAACAATATTTCTTATTAAAAGAAATATTTTTTTCCGATTATGAGGTATAAAAAAATCGTATCGTACAAAAACTGTTTTTTATTAAATTGTGTTATGCTGTAAATAAAGCATAACATCAGAATAAAAAATATTATTTTTTTATGTTTCTGATGTTGTTTTTTGTTCAGTATACAAATTGTAAGTACATACTCTAATTGACCAGTAATATAATACATAATTACAATATATAACTAGCAAGCAAGCAATACAAGCTCATAATAAATAAGTATAATTTATAACTTAAATATTATTCATCTATATCGTTGCAAAAAAAAAAAAGATTTGTATAGAGAAACTATTATTAAATTATGTTATATTGTATATATCACAGAGTAACTTAACAATATTTACATATGTAGATTACAGAAATTAAAAATAACATTTTTACAAATTGTAAGTATGTATTATCACTAACTAGTGAGCAAGATATATTTACACTATATAACTTTTGAGTTATATAGTGTAAACTTATTAAATATATGCTCAGGTGTGAAATAAGAAAATCGTGAAAGTTAAGGTGCTTTTTTTACATTATATTGCTGATAAAAATGTTAGTATATTAGCTTAAAATTTATTTACACATTTGATATAGCAACATAAAATTTAAGCAGAATAATTAAGAAATTTTCTCTGAACATACATTGTTTGCTTATCAAATTAAAAGAAAACCTAAAGATTTATTTAAATAAAGAATTCTGGGTAAAATTAAAATACTGAGTACATTTTATTTAATTATTTATGAAAATGAAATATAAAATATATATAAAATAAAAAAAATATAATATAACTAGGTATGAGATATATATTCCGGGAAAATAAAATATATCCAATTTAAAAAAAATGAAATAAAATTAATTTTCATGAAATATCCCTAGAAAAATGCTGATTGAATAATACATTTTTGAAAGTAAATAAATTTATCTCAAAATAAAATTAAAATATTTTAATTATACTCAACATTTCTGCATATAAATAAAACAGTTAATATATTTTATTTTTATTAAATCTGTGTTGAAATATAAGTACAAATAATAAAAATATTCTGTACTCATAAATGAAATTCAATGTAATCTAAGTTAAAGTTCTGCGTTTTAAATAATTATTTATTTCATTTTATTTTTAATTGATGTATTTGATGGTGGTGGAAAACTACGAAATTATAAGTTTACATGACAAAATAAAAAATGTGATTAAACTTATATAATTCAGATATAATTTAAATGATAAACACTTCGAACGCGTTAACACGTAAAAATATATTAATTATAAACTCAATTACATTTTAAATAAATTTTTCTACTTAATAAAATGCATTTATCTTCAGAATAGAGAGATCTTACTTTTTAACATGTTGCTTATGACACTTGGACAAGCCAAGCTCGCGCTATGTCTTTGGCAGTGCGAATTTAAGTCAATAGAGAACGCCTTTCGTTAGGATCAGAGCACCCCGAAGGTGAAAGTACGACTTTTGCTCTTTTTAAGGTGCCTCGTAATTTTGAACCACGGTCTGGTGACGAGGCCACACCTGAGCTGGCATCCTCCTCTCCACATCCACGCCACTCCAGCGGAATGACTTTGGACATCACATATTAACGTGGACACGTCCCCAACCCACGGAGTTACAGCAACCCAGTGAAGGAGAGTACACCGTGGTCACCCGCGGCAAATGATGCTTCACTTTGCTGAGCTTACGGGAAGCGGCGTGAAGCTACTGAGCCACTGGAGCTCCTTTTTAACATGTAAATTTCTTTACCAAAATTGGTGAACCCAGATTGTGCCAAAAGAGCGATTTTAAAGGAAAAGTAGCAAACCGTAAACATCATAAAATAATTTCGACTAGTAATGGTTTAAATGTAGCCATTTTATTATTTAATGACTCACAAAATAGTTTTATGGCCTATATCCAACGTTTGGTAGCAAAAAATTTTGAAAAATTTGCTTTAAATTCCTTAACTTCTCAAGGCAATTAGCAAAAAACTCCAAAGAGATATATTAGTGTCGCCAAGATTTGGACAGCTGAAATCTCATGCGCCGGCCTGGGTCTCTAGGAACAGAGACAACTCTAATGTTATACACGGGGATACATTATTCCCGTGACCATACCGATAATGAGTATCGAACCAATTTATCTCTCGATTTACACTCCACTGTGAGTTATTTTCTTTCAGCGACATGCCGGTTGAACGTTGGCAGTTATATACTTTTGTTATTCTAATAAAATTTTATAATCTATTCCTAAAAAGCGAAAAATAAGTAAACCCTTTTCAGTATTGGTTATTATTTTATTTCCGGAAACTTAATATTCACCTGAAATTGCAATGTTAGTGCCATTACAATATGAGAGGATTGCACTTACATCAATACGTTTGAAATCAAGACTTAGAATACTCTCTGTCATGCTTTTGAATGCACATGTGGAGGGAATGCAGAGATAAATATTGATAAATGCTTTCCAGTTGATTCACAAGTTAGGCCGCAACTACGCCAAATGTCTCAAACCAAGGTAACGGGACCTGGGATAGCGGATAGCTACAATGGCAAAAATCCCTTGCTGCAGATAACTGTCAGGTAAATTTTTTAAAAATTTTCAGGATTTTATTTTTAATATTTTTTAAATATTTAATGTTGGGAAACAGGCAAACAGACATATTGAAAAAAAGAGAGGATTGAAGAAAGGTGCAATAATTAAGACTATAATTCAAAATTTATTGTAAGTAAAACACCAACATAAAACGATGAGCATAAATTATAGTGTCTTGGCGCGAAAAACAGCAACATGTAGAAACAGTTCCCTTATAAATCTAGAACTCATAACCGTTCTTGTGATGTTATCATATATAAACTAAAAAAAAAAATTGGTTTTATTTGTCTAGACTGAATAGTTAACTGAATCAGAAAATGGTACTAATTAATAACTGGACTTCTAATGATGTCATTGTTTAAGAATAACAAAATTAATGTTTCTTGTACAGACAGACAACAAAATTGCACCAAGAAACGGTGATCAAATAATCTAATGAATTTTTCTTATTGTTTGCTTAGATCAATGGATCATATTATTTTAGTCTTTTTATGATTTTATAAATCATCCAAAGCGGAATAATATTTTCTAGTGTATCTGTAACGTTTACTCTGTATAATCCTACATATTTAATGCTAATTATTTATTTGATATATTAGAAAATTCTTTTTTCATCATCATTTACATTTTTTCACAGAATTAAATGCTGCTCCTGATGACTATTACGAGGATTACTCAGAAGAAAAAGAAACACGAAGAGAAGAATGCGATGAATCTAACTGTCGGCTGCCGGCATGCAGTTGCTTTGGCGTCATTCCTAAACCTTCACCACGGCCACAGTTCATCATGTTAACTTTCGACGACGCCATCACAGTCGCCAACATTGAAACCTACCGAAAGATCCTGAAAGGTCGGAACATAAATATGACATTCTTTGTATGCCATGAATACAACGATTACCAACTGACAAACGAATTGTATCGCCAAGGACATGAAATAGCTGTCCACTCAATCAGGTAACTGAGTATCAATAATTTCAATAATATTTTAAGGCTTGGATTGCATATTTAGTTACATCTACTTTTTCATAAAGCTAAGATATTATAAGAATTCAAAGTAACTTATAATCAATAGTAAATAACGGAAATAGAATAATGTTTTGCCTATTTAGAATAACAAATTTTGGACATTATTTAATTCTCATCTACTTTAGGTTTTACAACTATGTGTTAGGCTGTTCATACGTTTGACTGTTCACAAACAAGCTTGCACTGATTCAAATAGAAATGGAATTTTCCAAAATGACACGATTTCTTGAATCAGTGCTCGTGAAGTGATTGACGACCGATTAAAAGGCCATACAGGCTACATGACTGTCTTTTCGTCTGTTGATAACAGCAACAGCAGCCCACTGATATTATTTAAATCCTGAACCATCCATTCCATATTCAATAGACAGTTACATAATCTCGATTCAGAGCAGCAATACTACAATACGATAAAATACAATTCCGATAGAATATAATTTGACTTCTATAAAAGTCAAAACGTACTAGTAAGAATTTTTTTCACGAGGCAACTTCTTATTAAGTTACATCGCTTAAATTCAATATTTGCGTAAGAGATCTGGTGTACTATTTCTTATATTGATAAATTTTTAGGTATCGCTATTACCAATCTTTCCAAGGTTCGATCCTCGGGGTGGGCAAGGTTGACTCAGCCTTTCATCCCTTCAGTGGGTCAATTAACTGAGTACCAAGTATGCTTGGGAACTAAACACTAGGAGTCTTACGTTAAGCTGACCACCTAACTGGAACATATGCTTCGCACACCAGGGCCCTCGGTCATGAAAACAGTTATGGGCACTGTAGGCCTTGTCCCAGATGGGCTGTTGTGCCACACAGTTTAGTTTATTACCAATCTTCTGTTTCGATGCAAATGTTTTCTTGTTATAACGTATTATTAAAATTGTTGGATAAATTTATGCTATTTTTGCTAAAAATGTAAATGACTGCATAAAAATAGCTTCTTAAATTTGAAAAATATTGATTTTTCCTCCTCAGCCACGAAAGCAATACTGATTTATGGCGTGATGGAACCGAAGAGAAATGGAAACGAGAAATGGTTGGAATGCGGACAATGTTAACAACCTACGGTGGAATTCCCGCCAGTGAATTAGTTGGTCACAGAGCCCCGTTCTTGCAGACGGCTGGTAATGTGACTTTTAATGTTCTAAAAAGAGAAGAGTTTCTGTACGATTCCTCCATGCCGACTAGAAATTTCATGGAGCCTCCAATTTGGCCTTACACTTTGGATTATGGGTACTCGCAGGTAATCCTATTTGCTAATCATTAATTGAAATGAAAAAAGTCCCAGTATTCTTAATTTATAAAATACTTTTGTAAGCATAAATTAAGTCATGTTATGCATAGTTCTGATTTCATTTAGGAATGAAAATAAAATATGTAACCAACAATATGGTATTTTCTAATGACATACAGGATCTTTTTTAAAGTGACAGTGTTTGGAGCGCCCTGTTGCGCGATCTAATGACCGGAATGGCACTAAATTTGGTATTCAGACTAATCAAGACATGGGGGAAATGATTCCGTGAAAATAATTTAGTTCCAAAAATCGCCGCAATGTCATTTTCTTGTGCTTTACAATTTATAAAATGTGAGAAAAGAGAAATACTGACACATGCAATCGTACAATTAAATTATTAATATTTATTTATCACACTAACTTCCCTAGTGAAGAATTAGACCACATTCCATGTGAGCTCCATTCTCAGAAATAACACCGTGCATTCTGCGTACAACGTTCCCTACAGCCGAACGTAACATGTCACGAGGAATATTCCGCACTGTCTTCGTTATGTTGTCCTTTAGAATAGACAAACTTGATACTCCACCAACATAAGCGCATGTTCCGGTAACGTGAGAGGCATGGCCACTGGAACTCGTTTACTTCAGCTGAGATTATTTGTCGGATCTGTCTACTACTTGCTTTTATAGCTCCTATTACTGGCACTGTCATCGAACAACATTTGTATTTTGCTTTGATACCCGTGTTTTACGCTAGTTCTCGTTATTATAAACTACAGCAGCGCCACAAAATTCCCTAGTGGTGACTTTTGTACTAAAACTTTTTTTACGGAATTTTTTCCCCATGTCTTGATAAGTCTAAATACCAAGTTTGGTGTCATTTCGGCTATATTAGATCGCACTACAGGACGCTCCAAGCACTGTCACTTTAAAAAAGATCATCCTGTATATTTATCTCTTTTCAATATTTTATATTGCCTATTTAAAGTTATCTCACATCACTTTTACTACTCACACCACTGTGAATCACTTTTATTAAAATGTTCATTATCAAATGTTACAAAGTTTAAACTTTTATCGAAATAGGAGTGGTAAGCAAAATGGAGTAATTACTTATACTTTCAATGGAGTAAATAGCTAAAAATTTTATTTCTAAATCATATATTCCAATTTTTAATGATTGGTTTAAAACCTACATGTGCTAAAACTAAATAATATATAACGTGTGGGATTAAATAAAATGAAAAACTATAAAATGTAAATGCGATCACTAAATTGCAACATTTGGCTTTAAACCGCAACTCATTTGGTGATATATGTTTTTGTGGAATTTGTAAACAGGGTAGTAGACGGTGGAAATAGTAGAAAGGATTTAAGATTTAATTTTAAGTCACCAAAATTTTAAGATTTAAAAACTTTTAAGCGGTTTTTTAAATATATTTTCTATGATATTTTAATTTTTCAGTTTAAAAATTTATGAAGAAGTGGTAAAGAGAAACTTTTTCATCTTCTAAGAGAGAGATAATTAATGCCAGCTTGTTTACCCAACTTATTGTCAGCATTTATGAAATAGCTTAAAACGTGAATATTATTGTAACATTTCTTTTGGAGACAAATTCTGCCATAAATAATAGAGACTGTTTAACATGCACGGTAATTATGCGGTAGCATTTATTCACCATGATAACAAAACTGTTGCAGTAATAGTATGAATATAATTTGTTTACTTATTTCAAACGTATTATAAACATACATTTCTATAATTTGTACTCATAATAAAATGGAAGATCCTCAAAACACCACATAAATATACTACTCAAAACATTTAAAGAATATTGTAAGTCTTTTATGTATATAAAAAAAGGCAGAGGCAATTTTTTTCCATAAAATGGAAGAAGAGATTAACAAATCCATATTTACATCATTTTCAAACTTCGCAGTAGGCAAATTTTGAGTTTGATGTCGAAGGCAATGCTTTAGCGGCAGCGAATGAGATTTAGTTTTCAACTTAATGTAATACAAAGAGGAAGAGAATAATTGGCATTCAGTAAGCGTGTTTTTTCGATGAGTGCGATGTCTCAACGAAGTCATTTAACCAAAGCTTGTAGAGATGCTGGCCGGTTTGAGGAAGGCAAACTCAATCAGAAGTAGCAGAAACCATTGGAGTTTCTCAAAGTGTAATTTTCAGGATTTGGAACTCATTTTTTGAGGACGAAAAATGCAGCCCAAAGACCAGAATAAGGCTGTAAATGTGCAACAACACATAATGAGGATTATTATTTAACGCTAATGGCTCAGACCGAAATATGAATGTCTTTTTCAACACCTTCGCTTGGCTACTGATAGAACAATTTCGACATAAACTGTCCGAAATTGCCTTCATAATGTGGAGCTGTATGCTCGCTACCAATGGTGTATGTCACTTTAATAACAAGGTACCTCGCCCGCAAGAAATGGGCAACGAAGCATGTGAACTAAAGGAGATAGGACTATTGCACAATATTCTTTTATATGACGAGTCCCGTTTTTCTCCTCATTCTGATAATAAGCATGGTTTCATCTGGTGAGAACGAGAAAGAATCTTGTGTTCGTGCACGAAAGTATCAGATTTGGCTGCGGGGGGGAGAGTGATGACATCTCTATTAATGGCCGCACCAACATCTGTCTCATTCAAAATGGAACTCTAATTGGTCAAGGATCCTCAGACTTATTGTGGTTTCTTACACTGCAGCAATCGGAGATGACTTCATGTTAATGAAAGACAATTTCAGGCCACATCGTGCTAACTTGGTAAAGGACTTCTTTTCGAAGGAAGGAGTCATATGAAGGAAAAGAATAGAGTGTTCTCCGGCTATGAATTCAACGGATCATGTATGGGACATTCCAGGCAAACGAGTTGTTGGACGCCTACTAACCACCCCCAAACTCTCCAAGAACTGGAAGAAGTGTTCCTGGAGTAGTGGGAGATAATACCAAAGCCCCTCATTAATAGTCCCATTGACTTGATGCTTCAAGGCTGTCCAACATTACTTGTCGTCCAGGGAAGCCATATTCACTGATAAAAACTATTTTCTTCTAAAAATCACTTTTTGTATTTGTTTTTATCATATGAACAAAATGTTTTATTTTCGTTTTGTACCCAAATGCTCAATAAAACGCTTCTTTTCTGCCAGACAAATATCATTTTTTTAAAGTCTCATATAGCCTAATAAGTCTGTGAATAATGTATCAATATAGCAAACAATTCACCAGGTGCAAGATCAACAAACAAACTCAATATTGTTTAATTATACTGAGCAGTGTAGTTTTCATAGAGTTTAAGATTAATAGAGAGTAGATTAATTTTAGTCTTGCAATACAAGTTTTTCCTTGCTAATAAACGGTACTGGATAGCCTGATATCATAAGAAAATAATAACAAGTGTAAAATCTCACCGCGATATCCCTACAATAATAAAACTAACATGTAATAAAATGTTTAAGAGTAATAACACAAAGTGTAACTCAGTCTTGTGTTTCATTCCTAAATATATATTTCTTAAAAAAAAGTCCAATTTTTCTTACATTTCTAAATTGAAATAGGTTTTATATTATCATTTTAATAACACTATTGCAATAAATTTTCGAATGTTTCATGTGTAATACCTATGAAATATTAAGAATTATTTTCAGTATAACGACTAAGTATTAGCTTGAAATATAAAGTATTAATTTGAATGCTACAAAACATATCCAGTTCCTCACATCAACACTTTCTACGATAATATTTAATGCATTCATACAACGTAATCAATCGAATGACCTAAGGATTTGCTCAACTGTTTAAATTCTTCAGATGTTACTCTTCATCCGGTAAGTTATCAATCAATCATATTAAGATCTCATAATTTTGTAAAAATCCAAAATAGCATAAATTAGAAATTGAAATGCAATTTTAATGCACATGATTTTCCATTAAAATGAAATATTTGAATCACATGATTTGATCGACGTCATTCTCAACCAGTGGGGAATTTAGTTTAAAAATGTTGCATTTTATAGAATACAATGACAATGTACAATTTTGTGAAGAAACGCATACAAAAACTTTATTTTTCTATTCGATAACTTCTAGATGTTAGGTGAAATTAACTTGTTCTCACAACATCCGTTACAAGTATGGATTTAGAACTATAGACAGCAATCTGTTTGACTGCAGAAAAGTTGGGAACATCTTCATCGAGTTTAATTGGCGTCTTCAGATTCTCAGGTTTGATAATAGCTTCATATTGCTCTGTAATAAAATCCTGATCATCGTTTAGAAAGATCTATTTTTTCTACTCTATAGATCTACTCTATTCAAGACCTACTCTATTCTTTTCAAGATCTACTCTATTCAAGCGAGATAGAGTAGGAAACGATCTCTAACTGTTACATGAAACCCAATTTATTAGACGTAAAGACATAAAGGTAAAAAACACAAATAAAGTAAAAGTTTTCGAAAATGTCTGCCTCATTTCGAAATATTTGTCTCCTCGAATTACTTAGAAGATTTATCATTATTTGAGCATATATGAGGTTAGTTTATATGAGCAATTGTGGTTATTATCCTAGCTGAATACAATACGAATGGAGTATTTTGTAATTTAAAGGATTTAATTTAAACAGGATACGAAGCTTATGTTTATATTTTTCTGTATAATAGATGATCTCTCTGTTTTAGGATATTGAAATTTTTAAGATTATTACTATAATAATCAAACGTTCTAAATTTTATTAGTAGGATAGCTGAATACAATACGAATGGAGCATCTTAAATTTAAAGGATTTATTTTACGCAAATTACGAAGCTTATGTTTATACTCTTCTGTATAATCGATGATCTCTCTGTTTAAAGATATTGAAATGTTTTAAGCTTATTACTATAATAATCCAACGTTCTAAATTTTATTAGTAGGATAGCTGAATACAATACGAATGGAGCATCTTAAATTTAAAGGATTTATTTTACGCAAATTACGAAGCTTATGTTTATACTTTTCTGTATAATCGATGATCTCTCTGTTTAAAGATATTGAAATGTTTTAAGCTTATTACTATAATAATCCAACGTTCTAAATTTTATTAGTAGGATAGCTGAATACAATACGAATGGAGCATCTTAAATTTAAAGGATTTATTTTACGCAAATTACGAAGCTTATGTTTATACTTTTCTGTATAATCGATGATCTCTCTGTTTAAAGATATTGAAATGTTTTAAGCTTATTACTATAATAATCCAACGTTCTAAATTTTATTAGTAGGATAGCTGAATACAATACGAATGGAGCATCTTGATTTTAAAGGATTTATTTTAAGCAAAATACGAATCTTATGTTTATACTTTTCTGTATAATAGATGATATCATGTGACACTTAGCTTATAAATAACTCGCTTTCAATTGCGCCTTCTGGGGTAGTTTTTTATTCAAAAGTTTTTTCTTCTGATATAGTTGTGGCAACAGAAAGTTGGTTTACAACAGGATTTTCGATTTTTTTTCGGCAGTCTGGCTTGGGATTCAACATTGCCCGATGTTGAACTTTTTCTTGTCCAGGCTATTTTTCTAAAACCGAACTTTTGGCGATATCTTCGCCTCGGTAAACTATTTGTTTTTTATTCTTTCTTGTTATTATGTCTAATTTTTTTCTTGCAGAAATCTCTAAGTTTGTAACAAAAAAAAGTAAATTGTCTACATGGCCATTTTGAAATTGAGAAAAATGATGTAAATTTTTGGAAGCGCATGACACTGATAAAATAAATTTTATTCAACCATTCATGAGTGTCTTCATTGAAGAGGGGTGAGTCAGTGTTTTTCTTTTGCAGGGTTCCAGTGAAGTCTTAACGATATTTTATAGGTAAAATACTGGGTACTCCATTGTTCGATCACGACCTGGGATTAGCGCCATTTCTTTTTTTGAAACTAAAGTTTTCAGTTTCCCCACACGACAGATATCTGTTTTAAGATATTGAAATGTTTTAAGCGTATTACTATAATCAAACGTTCCAAATTTTACTTCCATTCAAAACATACTCTTCCGTCAGCAGTTTTATTTTTTTCTGTGAACTATTTCTTAGGGCTTTCGAAAGCTTACTTATAAGTTATTTCTTAAGAAAAATAAGAAATCAGTGCATAATCTCCATACATGTAAGTACTTATGAAAGTTCTTGAAATATTTTTTTCATTGTAAATTACGTCTTCATTTTGTTATTCCAATATTTCATATATTAATATACGGAACTAGTAGGATATATCGCCCCAATGGTGACCTTTGCGACTTTTTTCTTCGCCAAGCAATTCTAACGCTATTGCTACTTAAAAAAAGCTATATAAATGACATAAAACATAAGAAAGAAACCAAACCTGGCAACAAAAAAATCCATAAGAGTAACAAAAATTCAAATTGGCAATATCCATATGAAATCTAGAAACACTATAATCAAAATGAAGGACGGCAGATTTGACGAGAAATTTCTTGGGGAAATATATCGATACTTGCACCTAATATACCAAGGATACGAGATATTATTCTATTCCAACGATTCCTAGAAGCATTTCTGATATTTCTTGATAATGTATTTGCATGACTAGTATTTGTGTTCGAAAAATGTTTCTTGGAAAACTATTCTGCAAAATTTTAAGACTTAACTCTATATTCTACCGATTTGATTCTCTAGGACTGCCAAATTCAGCCTTGCCCATCCATCCACGAATCTTTCAAAGGTGTCTGGGAAATGCCCATGATACAATATCATCGGATATCCAAGGAAGGAAGTTTCTTTTGTTCCATGCTCGATGCCTGCACGCCTCAGCCGAAAACTGCAATAGACACGAAAGATTTTCTCATGAGGAACTTTCTCAGACACTACAGATCGAACAGGGTAAGTTCCCAAATTTTAAACCAATTTAAAACGCGAATATAAGTTTTCAGAAATTAGTTATATTTTCTCCATCTAGAACATCAGAAAACAATGAAAACTATTTCAGTAGAGCAAGTCATAAATATTCATTACTGATAGATCAATCTTCATTAGACGGAAATTGAGTTGGCATTCAGTTTTGCACTTTGTAGATTTTATTCATGTGCCAAACATGGATGCATCCAGTGATTCGGAATCTATAATCAGATCAAACTAGCAACTGTGAATAAATATTGATCCTAGAATAATACAAACTAAACAACTAATCTTATCACGACTTGGAATCAAACATTATAAATTATTTGTTATGTTCTAACATTCAGTGTTTCATAGATTCAACACATACGTCAAAGAGATATTTATTGTATATAAGTACGAATATTTTTTTAAACTGTAGGACTGGAAACATTAATTTCTACAGGAAATATATAACCCCAGGATAACAAACTATAAGCAACCAACAGGGAAAGGATTATAGATCTTAAATTAAAAAGGGGGGAAAAATAGACCACCTGTAATTCAATAAACATCAAGACTTAATTTTGCTTAATCAGTATAATGGAAATACGTTTTTAATTGTAAGTGTCATAAATATTTTATATTTTGCACACGTAAAAAGTTACTAAAAACGTAAAAAGTTACTGTATTAATATTTTCATAATGGTACATAATTAAGAAAACAATGCTTTTTCAATCACGTAACAAACCTTACTAGCCTTATACTCAAAAATATTATGCAAACAACCTAGCTTTGATATTTATCATATAAATAACAAGTACTAAAGCATCATCTAGTGTGATATATATTATATATAAACTGAGAGATTATTTAATTTTCCAGTTATTGTGCTTCAGCTAAGCGGGCGCTGACAATTACTTGATTATTTGTACTCAAATCATATAAATACAAAAGATTGTCTCAGACTTTTATAAGCTTGGTTTTTCTCTGCGCTTAAAAGTATTTCTGTTTTGGACTCTTTTTGAAAAACATTTTTCAATAAATTTAATAGTTGATATCTTGTGTCAATAAAATGTAAATGCGCTCATGTGTCGCATAAAATTTCAATTTTAGTAACAAATTTCAAGAAAATGAGTTTTAACTCTAAGAAAATAAAAATATTTTTAACTTATATCCGCTTAAAAAATTTAATCGTTCAAGTATTTTTTGTAAGATTTCTAAGTAAGAAATGGCTCTCTCTAAACGAGTATTATTTAAGTGCACTTGTAATTGATAATTTATGTAATTGATATTTTAAACTAAGGTTGCTTGGCAAGATCATCACCTCAGCTAGTATCTTCCTCACAATATTCTAGCAGAAAAACACTAGGCTTTAGGAATATTGAACTTGCTTAGCATATTTCAGTATGCGAATTTCATCGATTGGATTTGTACACTCACATCCACGAAAGAGACAACAAGGGAATTTGTTTTAAAATCATGTCTTTTACAAGCAAAATTTCCCTTTAGGATTGAAAAAAAAATAGCCCCTAGCACCAACAATTTTTGTTACACGATACTCAATTTATAACACCAGGAAGTAGCAAATTCTATTTCAACTCATTAAGATTATCATTAGGAAAACAGAATCTTTAGATTAGCTCTAAAATGAAAAATTGTTGACGTATAAAACTAAACTCAATTGACGTGAAACCAACAGAATTTGTAAAGTTAGTTCTAGAACAAAAAATCGCTGACGTATAGTTAATATTGCTTCCTTGTTTTAGAGGTGTACATATGGTACCCTAAGTTAAATTTAATATTAATTTTTGTAGTTTGTAAATATTTACTGGCAACAGTAATAAATTTATTACTCTTGTAGAGATGGCACCTTGTTACTTTTCTTGTACTTAATACGTTGTTGTTGCGTGCCCCCGAGGTCAGCAGTGCTAGACCAGGTCCATGAGCGCGCACACCTTCAAAAAGTCCAGTACCATAAGTGGATTCTCCATCAGATCTCTCCCGGGGAGACCAAGGCATTGAAGAATATGTTCAGGAGAGGCCTGTTCATTTAAGCACTTGGAGCAAATTTCGAATTTCTTCGTACCCTCGACGAATTTCAAGTTACTAAGATGGCCACTTCTGAAACGGGCGAACATAGCATAAAGTTTGTACGTACTCACGTACTCGCCCTGTCTTTAAAACTGGTCAAGTACATTGTACCTGCAAATATCTGAAGATACTCGAACTCACGCTGACTTTGTTACTAGAATTACTTAGTATTTGGAAAAAGTACTGATTACAGGTTGTTACATTCAAATACTGATTACAAAATACTGGTTACAAGTATTTCTTCCCATACCTAGTTTCTTGAAAAAAGTATGTTGAATTCTTTTGTAGGTCATTGTAGTTTATGACAGGGAGGCAGCATTCTCTTGTACAGAATGCAGCGGATTCTAAGCCCGATACAATCGAAGATCATAATTTTGAGATAGTTAATGCATATTAATTTTCATAGTCACCAAAGGTATTGGCGAGAAGTCTTGAAAAAGATGCCAACACAGTCATCTCGTCACTTGAATAAGGTTCAAAATTAAAAAGACATTGATTGTATTTAATGGTTTCAATTATCAAAATTAAAGTGGAAACGTGTCAAGATAACATAATTAATTTCAGTTTTGTATAACTTGTCACTCTGTCACTTTTTGCAAAAGAAGGCAAATGTGACTGAGATCTACAATTTAAAATGATTCTAACCACACTGGATAATTGCACATACAAGGAGTGGGATTCAACCCATAAACTACTGAACCAAAAGCCAAGGCGCTTCATTTTCAACTGCCCCTTTAATTTTAATCCTTTTCAATATCGTAAAAAAACTAACACTATCTAATTGTGCTATTGGTAGGGTAATGGAGTGTTTTCATAATCGGGATTAAGCCATTTAGACACTTAATAGAACCCAGATTATCTAGTTCAGAGGGTATAAACGTTAAAATTTATTTGTCCACTGTCTGTTCCGTGGAAAGAGCATCAGCTCAGGTGTCGAAATCGTCATTTGACCGTGGTTCAAAATTACTGAGTGACTATGTTTAGCAGCTTCGATCGATAAAAACAGGCAGCCAGAAGCATGCTGCAACCTAAGGTAGCTTTAATCTAAGCTCTAGTTTTTTCTACAATGAAAAGAAATTTTGATGTTTCCTTTCTTACTAATATTAAACAGTTTTCTCTTTATAGAATGTAATTATTAGCTCCTATAACTGTCATCAAAATGCTGAAGAGTTTTTGAGACACCCATTTACATTTTATGACAGTATTTCTCCTATTCTTACAGGCTCCCTTCCCTGTTTTTCTCCACGAAGCTTGGTTAAGAGATGAACATCGCTTGCAGGGTTTCCTGGATTTCTTCGACGAAGTGCTTAGGAAACCTGATGTCTATGCCGTTACCATGCGTCAAGTGGTTGAATATATGAAGCAGCCTGTCACTTCAAGTCAGTTCCGGCCAAGACAACAGACACCTATTGTTACATGCCAGAAACCAGAGGTTTGCTCCTACAAAACACCTCTCAGGATTATGAAAACATGCGCAAGTAGCTGTCCGAAGTATTACCCATGGGTTGGAACACCTCTGGGTAAAAGACCACCAAGAGATTTCCCTACATGGAATTAATTACGAAAAATAATATTTATGTATGTTTTGACAGCATATTAAAACGTGTTTGTCTTCTATAACTTTGTATTCTGGAACACCTTAACTAAAAATAAACACCAAAAATACTTATAAGACAAAAGCTTTGAAGTCACCCATGTTAGTATCGGGTTAAGTAAAATTTCAGCAGTTGTAACCTTTCATCATGTATAAATCTATCATTTCTAAACTTTTAACTAATATCAAAATGTTTACGCCAAAATATGCTACTGTTAATTATTTTTTCAGTATTTTATGTGTTGTCCCCAAAAATTTTACTTTGCCGAGATATGCACCAATGAATGAGTAAAATAAAATGAGAAAGTATGGCAAGTTCTTTCAAAAAATAACTGTCTTTTCATGGGACTCAAAATCCACTGTCATCCAAATTCATTTCACACTTACCATACTAGATGTGTCATTTATTGAATTATTAGGCAATATATTATAACAACTATGGATAATTACATCTTACTTTAAATTACGAAAATACTGAATGCTTGTTTTACAAAATAAACAAGTAAAATGAACAATAAACATAGATGGAATTATGATTCAAAATTGCACACACTCGACATTAACTTAAATTAGAAATTTATTTGTAAAAATATAAACAGCAAAAGAATGGTGAAATGGAGCATGCTGTTCACTTCTTACTGACTAGGGTTTAAAAATAAAGTTTGTCACTCAACGGTAATTATTTGCACATGAAGGCTAATATGACCAGGACCTAAGTGGATTCAGAACCACTACAAACAGCCATGCCCAAGGTGGGATTTGAACCCAAGAACTGTTGAACCGAAGGCAAGAGCGCTAACCATTCGGCTGCCAGCTGAGCTTAAAAATAAAGAATAAGATTATTAATTATAAGGAGTATCATTGACTAGTAATAACACTTTTTAATTTCTTTTTAAGAGTTTTTGATGAAAAAAATTAAGTATGAACAGTTATGCAAAATTAAAATCTTTGTTTTATTTTTAAGAAAGCTTAACTGACATTTCAAATAAAGTCATTTAAAGCTGAGTAAAAGTGGTATCCAAACAGCCATCTCATACATGTATGAATTGTAAAGATTTATTGGTGCATTTAGAAAGAATAAATTATTATGGATCTTTGTTACGAAGTGCAATATTAAACAAAGCAAACTAATGCACTTTCTTAGTAATAAAAGGACGTTTTGGTGGACAAATTACATAATAGTGCAAGGGAGTTATGGACTGTACCTTAAGACTAACAGGTTTTGAATATCAGACTATCGTCAAGTGCCTTGTAATTTTAAACCACTGCCAGATCACGAGGTTGTTTTAGTTGTACCAGCATGCCTCCCTGTACTTAGAACTGAGTTGGGCCCCACCAGTTAGATAAAAATAACCGAAGGAGTATTCTTAATTTTGAAACAAGGAACAAGCAGAAGACAGCCAATACTTGGTCTGCCACCCCAGAAGTATCATTTCACATGGAGAACATGGCGATCCCGACTTATTTAACATGCCATGGCCACCATTAGCAAATACGACAGATCGTTGGTTGGGTTGGTATACAAATCCACTACCTTCCGATAACGAAAACCCTAACCAAGTAGCGACTGCATTCCTTGAAGTGATGAGGTCATACCCGAATTACACCTTCATCTGCAGGGCTTTGGACATCAGATTAATATAGACACATCCCTAGAACATAGAACTTCAGAAAAATCGAGGAGGATGTGGTCTGTACTGTCAACCAGTGATGCTTTAATTTTGCTAATTTTACGGAAAACAGGGTGAAGCTACTGAGCAACTGGGACTCATGTTGGCGACCGGAATTTTATCCGAGATCGAAATAACAATTGCTCTTTATGGAATGAAATCTACATCAGCATGTTAGCCTCCGGTCAAGTTAAAACAGAAACTATGTTGCATTTTGAAATTTTAACTACAGTCTTTGTATTTCATTTAAACAGTAATTATGTTTAAATGAAATACAAAATTTAATCACAAATTAAAGCTAATAGAATTATTAAGGCCAGTAAAAAATTGAAGCTAAAAACAAAATTAAAATGTCTACCATTTTCCTGATTAATTTATTAGTACAGTATGCTGATGGCTTATTGAATAAATTAAGTTTTCCAATAAATTAAAGTTAAGATTAAACAATTATACATAATTACCTTCAAGAGAAAAAGAAATATCTTCAAATAAATATTTGAAATAACAGGGTCAAATCAAAATTATATTCAATACCCAACTGACTATTTTTGGAAACTAAAAACTTATTCTATGTTTTAGAATGCATATAGGAGCTATAGAAAGAGTTAAGTTTTCCCTGATCGAAAGTGTTTGAAAAAAACATTTTAACAATCTTTATATCCCATTTTAAACTGGAAACAAACTAACCGATTTTTATTGAAAAAATCATTAATTTCAGAAAAGACAAACAAGGGAAGTTATAAGCACTTCTAATGGCCTACATACAGTTTGAGTTGATTTGTCAATTAACACTTACTTTTTGCGCGCGTGCGAACGAAGGTACATTAAACCGAGAGAGACAAAGTAAATTCCAAATCAATATAAACTTCCACTGCCAGAATGGGGATTCAATGCACAAATTAGTGAACTGAATGCCAAAATGCTAATTATACAGCTGCTAACTCTGAAAGCTAGTGACAATACCCATTTCTTTGTAATGTTTATTTGGAAGATTGGTTTGATTGTCACTTAATGACCATATTTTGCACACAAGGACAAACTTGACAAATCTACGCAGCTTAAAGTGGACTCCAAACCACTATAAACACCTTACCCAAAGTGTGAATTAAACGCACAAACTGTTGAATCGGAGAACTAACCATTCTGCTTATGAGACAGATCAGTATGGACTAAAACTTAGTTCTAAGTGGACTCAAAATCACTGCAAACGTGGTGGGAATAGAGAGCATAAATATTTTGAACAGAAGGCCAAAGCTCAAACATTCAGTCCCCAACTCGTTCTTTAATATCTTAATAACTGAACTATTCTTTTGGTTTTTTGTTTTTGCTTTCGTCATGCACAACTGTTGGACGATTGCTTAGGTGCTTCTCAGGTATCCTCCCTTGTGGTAAAGCTCATTGTGAATGAAACATTCTTCCTGTAGATTGCTTGTACTCAATAGTGTCAAATGAAATATTAACATGTAAAATAAAGGATGGCATCTCATTTGAGGAAACATCCCAATCGCCCAAATTAATACAAGGAAGTTGAAAATAGAAAGTTCATGTCTACAGGGCAAATTGACTTTCGATAACCCAGATCATAGAATACACTTTTCCCTTTCCAATTTGTCATTTTTCATCTTCGCCATTTAACTTTCCCTGTCTAATTCACTTTATGCATTATAGCAATTAACTCAAGTTTCTTCAAATTACATTGAATTAAGAAGAAATTACATTAAATTAGAAAGACTGCACAAAAACTCATTATTCTCCTAAATTATATTTTATATAATAAGATGAATACCACAGTTAGTCTAGGAATGTAATTTACTACTAAATGAAACCATTGATTTGTATATCCATTGGAAATTTCTTGAGATATTCGGGAATTTTTAAATCAATCTAAGCGAGAATCAGATGTCAACCGCACCATATGGGCGCACAGCAATAAAAATCATTATTCTCCTAAATAATATTTTATATAATAAAATGAATACCACAGTTAGCCTAGCAATGTAATTTACTACTAAATGAAACCATTGATTTGTATATCCATTGGGAATTTCTTGAGATATACGGGAATTTTGAAATCAATCTAAGCGAGAATCAGAAGTCAACCGCACCATATGGGTGTACTACACAAAAACTAATTTTTCACTTAAACTTTATTTTATACAATAAAATGAATACCACAGTTAGTCTAGGAAGTTAATTTACAACTAAATGAAACCATTTATTTGTATATCCATTGGACATTTCTTAAGATATAAGGTAATTTTGAAGTCAATCTAAGCGAGAATCAGATGTCACCCGCACCATATGGGCGCACTAAACAAAAACTCATTTCTCACCTGCATTATATTTTATAAAACAAATTTAAAACCACTGTTATTTTATGAATGTAATTTACTACTAAATGAAACCATTTATTTGTATATCCATCGGGAATTTCTTGAGATATACGGGAATATCTAAATCAGTCTAAGCAAGAATTAGAATTCACCCGCACCATATGTGCAGCACTGCACAAACAATTAGTTATTCTCCTAAAATATATTTTATATAATCAAAATGAATTCCACAGTTAGTCTAGGAATATAATTTACTACTAAATGAAGTCATTTATTTGTATATTCATTGGGCATTTCTTGAGATAAACGGGAATTTTGAAATGAATCTAAGCGAAAATCAGAGGTCAACTGCACTATATTGGCGCACTACACAAAAACTCATTTTTCTCCTATATTATATTTTATATAATAAAATGAATACCACAGTTAGCCTAGGAATGTAATTTACAACTAAATGAAACTATTAATTTGTATATCCATTGGACATTTCTTAATTTATACGGGAATATTGAAATCAGTCTAAGCAAGAATTAGATGTCAACCGCACAATATGGGCGCACTGCACAAAAAAATCATTATTCTCCTAAATTATATTTTATATAATAAAACGAATACCACAGTTAGTCTAGGAATATAATTTACTACTAAATGAAAGCATTTATTTGTGTATCCATTGGGCATTTCCTAACATATACGGGAATTTTGAAATGCATCTTAGCGAGAATCAGAAGTGAACCGCACCATATGGGCGCACTACACAAAAACTTTTTTTTCCTAAAGTATATTTCATATAATAAAAAGAATAACACAGTTAGCCGAGGAATGTAATTTACTACTAAATGAAACCACTTATTTATACATCCAATGGGCATTTCTTGAGATATACGGGAATTTAGAAATCAATCTAATCTAGAACCAGAAGTCACCCGTACCATATCGGCGCATTGCACAAAAACTCATTTTTCTCCTAAATTATATTTTATATAATAAAACGAATACCACAGTTAGTCTAGGAATGTAATTTACTACTAAATAAAACCATTTATTTGTATATCCAATGGGCATTTCTTGAGATAAACCGGAATTTTGAAATCAAACTAAGGGAAAATCAGAATTCACCCGCACCATTTTTGCACAGTAAACAAAAATTAGTTTTTCTCCTAAATTATATTTTATATAACAAAATGAATCCCACAGTTAGTCTAGGAATATAATTTACTACTAAATGAAGTCATTTATTTGTATATTCATTGGGCATTTCTTGAGATAAACGGGAATTTTGAATTGAATATAACTGAGAATAAGAAGTCAAACACACGATATGGCCGCACTACACAAAAACTCATTTTTCTCCTAAATTATATTTTATATAATAAAAGGAATACCACAATTAGACTAGGAATATAATTTACAACTAAATGAAACCATTTATTTGTATTTACATATAGCATTTCTTGAGATATACAGGAATTTTGAAATCAATCTAAGCGAGAATGAGAAGTCAAATGCACCATATGGGCGCGCTACACAAAAACTCATTTTTTTCCTAAAGTATATTTTATGTAATAAAATGAATACCACAGTTAGCCTAGGAATGTAATTTACTACTAAATGAAATCATTTATTTGTATATCCATTTAGCATTTCTTGAGATAGGCGGGAATATTGAAATCAATATAAGCGAGAATCAGAAGTCAACCTTATCATATGGGCGCAGTACACAAAAACTCGTTTTTCTCTTAAATTATATTTCTTATAATAAAATGAATCCCACACTTAGTCTAGGAATGTAATTTACTACTAAATGAAACCATTTATTTGTATATCCAATGGTCATTTCTTAAAATATAATCGAATTTTGAAATCAATCTGAGCGAGAATCAGAAGTCAACCGCACCATATGGCCGCACTACACAAAAACTCATTTTTCTCCTAAATTGTATTTTATATAATAAAATGAATACCACAACATAGCCGAGGAATGTAATTTACTACTAAATAAAAACACTTATTTATACATCCAATATGCATTTCTTGAGATTTACGGGAATTTTGAAATCAATCTAATCTAGAACCAGAAGTCACCCGTACCATATCGGCGCATTGCACAAAAACTCATTATTCTCCTAAATTATATTTTATAATAAGTTGAATACCGCAGTTAGTCTAGGAATGTAATTTACTACTAAATGAATCTATTTATTTGTTTATCAATTGGGCATTTCTTGAGATAAACGGGAATTTTGAAATCAAACTAAGGGAGAATCAGAAGTCAAATGCACCATAAGGGCACACTACACAAAAAATCATTTTTCTCCAAAATTATATTTTATATAATAAAATGAATACCACAGTTAGTCTAGAAATGTAATTTACTACTAAATGAAAAGATTTATTTGTATATCCAATGGGAATTTCTTGAGATATACGAGAAATTTGATATCAGTCTAAGCGAGAATCAGAAGTCACGCGCACCATATGGGTGCAGTACACAAAAACTCCTTTTCCTCCTAAATTATATTTTATATAATAAAATGAATACCACATTTATCTTAGGAATGTAATTTCCAAATATATGAAACCATTTATTTGTATATCCATTGGGCATTTCTTGAGATAAACGGGAATTTTGAAATCAAACTAAGGGAGAATCATAATTCACCCGCACCATATTGGCGCAGTACACAAAAATTAATTTTTCTCCTAAATTATATTTCATAATAAGATAATATTTAATCGAGGAATGTAATTTACTACTAAATGAAACCACTTATTTATATATCCAAAGGGCATTTCTTGAGATATACGGGAATTTTGAAATCAATATAAGCGAGAATCAGAAGTCAAATGAACCATAAGGGCGCACTACACAAAAACTCATTTTTCTCCTAAATTGTATTTCTTGTAATAAAATGAATCCCACACTTAGTCTAGGAATATAATCTACTACTAAATGAAACCATTTGTTTGTATATCCATTGGGCATTTCTTGAGTTATACGGGAATTTTTAAATCAGTCTAAGCGGGAAGCAGAATTCAAAGGTACTAATCGGCGCACAGCACAAAAACTCATTTTTCTCCTAAATTATGTTTTATATAATGAAATAAATACCACAAATGTCCTAGGAATGTAATTTACAACTAAATGAAACCATTTATTTGTATATCCATTGGGCATTTCTTGATATATACAGGAATTTTGAAATCAATATAAGCGAGAATCAGAAGTCACCCTTACCATATGGGCGCTGTACACAAAAACTCGTTTTTCTCCAAAATTATATTTCTTATAATAAAATGAATCCCACAGTTAGCCTACGAATGTAATTTACAACTAAATGAAACTATTTATTTGTATATCCATTGGGCATTTTTTGAGATATACGGAAATTTTGAAATGAATTTAAGGGAGAATCAGAAGTCAACCGCACCATAGAGGCGCACTACACAAAACTCGTTTTTCTCCTGAATTATATTTCATATAATAAAGTGAATACCACAGTTAGTCTACGAAGTTAATTTGCTTCTAAATGAAATCATTTATTTGTATATCCAATGGAAACTTCTTGAGATATTCGGGAATTTTGAAATCAGTCTAAGAGAGAATCAGAAGTCACACGCACCATATTGGCGCAGTACACAAAAATTTGTTTTTCTCCTAAATTATATTTTATATAACAAAATGAATCCCACAGTTAGTCTAGGAATATAATTTACTACTAAAAAAAGTCATTTATTTGTATATCCATTGGGCATTTCTTGAGATATACGGGAATTTTGAAATGAATATAAGTGAGAATCGGAAGTCAAACACACGATATGGGCGCACTACACAAAAACTCATTTTTTTATCGAAATTATATTTTATGTAATAAAATGAATACCACAGTTAGTCTAGGAATGTAATTTACTACTAAATGGAACCATTTATTTGTATATCCATTTAGGCATTTCTTGAGATATGTGGGAATATTGAAATCAATCTAAGCGAGAATCAGAAGTCACCCGTACTATATGGGCGCAGTACATAAAAACTCGTTTTTCTCTTAAATTATATTTCTATATAATAAAATGAATCCCACAGCTTACTCTAGGAATGTAATTTACTACTAAATGTAACCATTTATTTGTATATCCATATGGGCATTTCTTGAGATATAAGCGAATTTTGAAATCAAAGTAAGCGAGAATCAGAAGTACAAACCGCATCCATATGGGCGCACTACTTAAAAACTCATTTTTCTCCTAAATTATATTTTATATAATAAAATGAATACACAGTTGTCTAGGAATTAATTTACAACTAAATGAAACCATTTTATTTGTATATCCATTGGGCATTTCTTGAGATATACGGGAATTTTGAAATCAATGTAAGCGAGAATCAGAAGTCACCCGCACCATATGGGCGCGCTACACAAAAACTCATTTTTCTTCCTAAATTATATTTTATATAATAAAATGAATACCACAGTTAGCTCTAGGAATGTAATTTACTACTAAATGAAACCATTTATTTGTATATCCATTGGGCATTTCTTGAGATATGCGGAGAATTTTGAAATCAATCTAAGCGAGAATCAGAAGTCACCCTCACCATATCGGCGCATTACACAAAAACTCATATTATTCTCCTAAATTATATTTTATATAATAAAATGAATACCACAGTTAGTCTAGGAATGTAATTTACTACTAAATGAAACCATTTATTTGTATATCCATTGGGCATTTCTTGAGATATACGGGAATTTTGAAATGTATCTTAGCGAGAATCAGAAGTGAACCGCACCATATGGGCGCACTACACAAAAACTCGTTTTTCTCCTAAATTATATTTCATATAATAAAATGAATACAACAGTGCACTGCACAAAACTCATTATTCTCTTAAATTATATTTTATGTAATAAAATGAATTCCGTATATAGTCTAGAAATGTAATTTACTACTAAATGAAACCAATTTATTTGTATATCCATTGGGCATTTCTTGAGATATACTGGGAATTTTGAAATCAATCTAAGCGAGAATCAGAAGTCACCTGTACCATATGGGCACACTGCACAAAAAATCATTATTCTCCTAAATTATATTTTATATAATAAAATGAATACCACAGTTAGTCTAGGAATGTAATTTACTACTAAATGAAACCATTTATTTGTATATCCATTGGGCATTTCCTAAGATATACGGAAATTTTGAAATGTATTTTAGCTCTAATCAGAAGTGAACCGCCCTATATGGGCACACTACACAAAAACTCGTATTTCTCCTAAAATATATTTCATATAATAAAATGAATACCACAGTTAGTCTAGGAATGTAATTTACTACGAAATGAAACCATTTATTTGTATATCCATTGGGCATTTAATAAGATGTATCTTAGTATGGGAATATTTGTAATGTATCTTAGCGAGAATCAGAAGTTAACCGCACCATATGGGCGCACTACACAAAAACTGATTTTTCTCCTAAATTATATTTTATATAATAAAATGAATCCCACAGTTAGTCTAGGAATATAATTTGCTACTAATTGAAACCATTTATATGTATATCCATTAGGCATTTCTTGAGATATACGGGAATTTTGAAATTAATCTAAGTGAGAATCAAAAGTAAACCGCACCATATGGGAGCAGTACACAAAAACTCGTTTTTCTCCTAAATTATATTTTATGTAATAAAATGAATACCACAGTTAGACAAGGAATATAATTTACTACTAAATGAAACCATTTATTTGTATATCCATTGGGCATTTCTTGAGATATACGGGAATTTTGAAATCAATCTAAGTGAGAATCAGAAGTCACCCGCACCATATGGGCGCGCTACACAAAAACTAATTTTTCTCCTAAATTATATTTTATGTAATGAAATGAATTCCCTCAGTTAGTCTAAGAATGTAATTTACAACTAAATGAAACCATTTATTTGTATATCCATTGGGCATTTCTTGTGATATACGGGAATTTTGAAATCATTCTGAGCGAGAATCAGAAGTCACCCGTACCATATCGGTGCACCACACAAAAACTCATTTTTCTCCTAAATTATATTTTTTATAATAAAATGAATACCGCAGTTAGTCTAGGAATGTAAATTACTACTAAATGAAACCATTTATTTCTATATCCAATGGGCATTTCTTGAGATATACGGGAATTTTGAAATCAATCTAAGTGAGAATCAGAAGTCACCCGCACCATATGGGCGCACTACACAAAAACTTATTTTTCTCTTAAATTATATTTTATGTAATAAAATGAATCCCACAGTTAGCCTAGGAATGTAATTTACAACTAAATGAAACCATTTATTTGTATATCCATTGGGCATTTCTTGTGATATACGGGAATTTGGAAATCAATATAAGCGAGAATCAGAAGTCAAACGCACCATATGGGCGCAGTACACATAAACTCGTTTTTCTTCTAAATTATAATTTATATAATAAAATGAATACGACAGTTAGTCTTGGAAGTGTAATTTACTAGTAAATGAAACCATTTATTTGTATATCCAATGGGCATTTCTTGAGATATACGGGAATTTTGAAATCAGTCTAAGCGAGAATCAGAAGTCATCCGTACTATATGGGCGCAGTACACAAAAACTCATTTTTCTCCTAGCATTATATTTTATAGAATAAAATGAATACCACAGTTAGTCTAGGAATGTAATTTACTACTAAATGAAACCATTATATTTGTATATCCATCGGGCATTTCTTAAGATATACGGGAATATTTGAAATCAATCTAAGCGAGAATCAGAAGTCAAATGCACCATATGGGCGCACTACACAAAAACTCAGTTTTCTCCTATATTATATTTTATATAATAAAATGAATACCACAGTTAGTCTAGGAATGTAATTTACTACTAAATGAAACCATTTATTTGTATATCCATTGGGCATTTCTTGAGATATACGGGAATTTTGAAATCAATCTAAGCGAGAATCAGATGTCACCATGCACCATATGGGCGCAGTACACAAAAACTTGTTTTTCTCCTAAATTATATTTCATTATAATAAAATGAATACCACCGTATTTGTTTTTAGTCAATAAATAAATGTGTTCATTAAAGTAATTTTAAAGCTTAAGAGAAATAAAACAATAAAAAATTTTATAACACAAATTTGTTTAACAAATTTTCATTTTAATAATAATTATTTTAAAAGATATTTAAACTATTGCTTTACAATACATAATTATTTTTAAATAATTACATTAGAAATAATAATCAATAGTTCTATGCTTAAAGTTCTTGAATTTTATTTTTCCAAAATGCTCTAAACAATTATTTTTATAATAATAATTTATTAAGAGCATTTTGAATAAATAAAATTCAAGAATTTTTAGCATAGCATTATAAATAATTATTTAATATTATAATCCAGAATTTGTGAATATTCTCAAAAAAAATTTTCAGAGATTTTTGAATGATATTGAAATTTTTTCCAGGCGAGAGATAATGCTACTGATTCATTGAATAAAAGAATATCAATATTGTTCCAATTATTTTTAGTAAAATAAAAATGTAACTATGCACATGCTATATTTATATAATAAAAATAATGATTTTGATTCAAATCTCCTTAGAAAAATTGTAGTGAATTACTTTTTTTTCAAATGTTGCATTATAATTAGAGATAAACTACGAGTAATTCGTGAAAAATTACTTTTGTATGACAACAGCCGCTTTAACAAAATAAAGAAGCCAGGGTTACTAAGGTCTGAAAATGATCAAGATAATAATTGAAATTTAAAGAAATTTTAAATCAAATTTCGATAAAAAAATTTTATACTTTTATTGGGTACTTTTTCATTATATCCATACTAATGGTGCTTAAGAAATAGCACGTTTATCACAGAGAAGTGAAAATAATATAAGGTAGATATGATAATTTTAATGAGGTTCAAAATTTTACTTTAAATTATAAATACATTCCATTTAGTAATTTACTGTAATAAAATTAATGTTATAATAATTATAATCTCATTTTTATAACATTCATTTAATTACAGCAATATAATTGTGTTGACTTTACTTAGCATTTTGAATTTAAATTTGCTTGCATTTACTTATATAATTTACTATAAAATTGTAATATAAATAACATTGAATTTACCAATAATAATTAAAAAATATTTTATGTTTTATGTATATTATTTATATATTTATTGTATTGTATATATTATATAAATTGTAATATAAATGACATTGAATTAACCAAAAGTAAAAACATATTTTAAGTTTTATGTATATAAACTGCATTCACTAAAATTACAGATAAATTCTCCTCACATTTATCAAACATGCAATAAAATCCAATGTTTGCTTAAAAAATAAGTTATCAACATCTTCACATGTTCATTGGTGTAAAACGAAACATAAAACAATACGCTTATTATCATTTTTGTTAAAAAGGAATAAGTATGTTAAGAAAACAAAATTGATGAATGAGGATTGAATATTCACACTGATTATTAACATGGAATTATATTTTATAGTTATGATCCACTAAATCTGTCAATAGAAACAATTTAATTGTAATATTAAATCTGGTCCTAAGGTTTTTTTGGTTATCTCTCTATAAAAGCAAAGCCCGGTTACTTAGTGGTAGCCTTTCACGCTCCCAAGGCACGGGTCTGATATTCAATCCTTGAGCAGGGCAAGGTCGACTCAACCTTTCACCCTTCGGATGGTGGATCAACTGAGTAGCAAGCCTATTTGGGAACTACACATTGAGTGTTTTGCGTTAGGCTGATCACCTAATTGGAACATGCTCCGCCCACTAGGGCCTCTCGGTCACGAAAAAGAGATGGGCACTGTAGGCCTTAGGACACATAGGATGTCGAAACAGAGTTTAGTTTTATAAAAAGCAAGTGATCTTATAAATATATATTTTCTAATTCATATTAAAATTTTCATTTATCAATAATTTTGTAGATTTTGTAAAATTATAATTTCTCATTTACTCAGTAATTTATAAATATAGATTTAATTTAATATATAGTATTGGAATTGGTGTAATATAATTAATATCGATGAGAGTGAAAATTTAGATATATCAGATTTGGAATTTGCATCGATTAAAACCTTTATCTTTGCAACTGATCTTAGATGAGGAGGTTAAAGTAGTGTGTCATGGAAGAAATAATAAATCAGATCTTATTTTTCTAAACAGGATTTGAATTAGCATGAATAAGTGTATTGGAATCATGTATTGACCTTTGTAGCGTAGTAATTGAGCAAATCACTCGCACACCGTATATGTCAATATTTGAATTTGTGTCCAGTTATAATGATTAGTCGATGTCATTTACTATATTGATTTATCCAAATTTAGTTAGATTTTTCTCTTACTATAAGCATGGGTTATTTAATAATATAAATATATATAAATTTATTATTATCTAATAACGTATATCAATAATAAAAATATATAACTGCTTATTTTTAAGGTAAATGAGAAAGTTACTGCCGTTTTCACGTTGTCATTGAATGAAGTGAGAATAAGTATGCAAATTAGTGTATGACGTGGTTGCGACACCGGCCAGTGGAGGGTAAGAATATCAATCGTTATAAAAGCAGGTCCACCGCACTCATTCATCAATCGTAGCTCGTACAGTAGCGAAGAGAAATGGGCGTGTTGAAGGAACTCTTTGGTTTGTGGTTTATGACTTCAAAGTGGGCTTATCAAGTAGCAGAATATGTTCTTCTTCTTAAGGTTGGGTTTGTATGTCATTGGCACCTCTGCTTTAATCAGCATTTTGTACCATTAACTCCAAACCCAATGTTTCCTAGTTCCAGTTACTCGGGTCACCCACTTTATTAATAAAGTCCGATATATATATATAACCCTTTAAGAGAGTCTAAGTGTAACTCTCTAGTATGGATAATGCCTAAAGAAGTTAATCTAGGGAGGGCAAGAGCCTCGCATTCGTAAATGATATGCTTGGCCGTTACCTCTTGCGTATAACATTTCCTGCTGATAGGGTCTTGCTGAAACAGTCCCATTTTATGGAGGTGTTTTCTGAAATAGTAGTGCCCAGTTATGAAGCCTACGATTAAACGTATCTTCTGCCTAGAGCATCTTAGAATTTCAGAGGCAATCCTCACTGATGATCCACAAATAATTCTGGTCAGAGAGTCAGTCATGCTAGCGATAGCTTCTTGAATTTCACCAGAAGAATAATGTTTGGAGGTCACTTCTATCTCCTGTGAAGAATTCATTGCTACCCCTTCACTAGATTGCCTCTGAGTTCCCTTGTCTTTTTCAGCAAGGTCTACTTCAGAGGCTTCACCTGACAAATACATAGATGTTTGTTATTTCTTGTGTCTTTTCAGCCACAAGATAACAATTAATAAGCTCAGGTAATATGAAGTCCACCCAGCATTGCCTGAGTTACTGGGCAAGGCAAATAACTCTAGAAGTTCGCCAGGCAACTAGAGGCTCCGTTAAGACACCATTACCGCGGTGCCAAATAACCCTAGGCACGGGTCGCATAACACAAGGGTTTACGGGAGCTGGTTAACGGGACATTCGGCTATCCAACACCTGCCGACGTGCCTGGTAGCTGCTCAAGCCCCAGGAGCAGAATATGTTAAGGCTCTTCCAGACCGAGGTGAGAACTTCCTTTGTCTTGTCGCTCCATCTGGCGTTAGTTCTCAAAGCTTGTGTAGGGGAGTATTCAAAACAATATTATTGGTTGAAATTGCTTGTCAATCAATCCTTCGAAATTAGCGAGTCTGCCAGATTTGGCGCATTATATCGTGAAAATTAAAATACTAACGCCATAAAAATAGCCCAAAAGAGAGTTTAAATTTGCTCCTAACAGCTGCGTACATCAAATTACACCCAGGGTTCTTAGAATAGGGGTGAGGGAAAACGGGTCAGTTCAAATGCTTAACGAAACTGACACCGGAATTACTCGTTGTTATCTAAGGGACAATTAGCTGCCAGTGATTCTAAAGAAAATATTATTTTAATTTATATTTTAGAGTTTGGCTTTTATTATTCGTACTAAAAAATATGAAGACAAATTGCAAATGTTGAGTGATTTTACAGTTACTAATTAAATGGTCAAAAATGATTATCAGAATTCAAATCAAACTTAAAATATATGAATGATTAAAATTATATTTTTAAGTGCCTTGGTTCAATTTGATTTTATGAGACTTGATCCATTGACTTAAGATACTTTTGAATCTGAATGCAACAAATAATTAAAAACTATTATTTTCAAAACTAACTCAATAAGAAAATATTTAATTTTTTTCAAGTTTTTTTAAAACTAACATACATATATATATATACACATAAACATAATACATATATATATATATATATATATATATATATATATATATATATATAATCGTAATTTTCATAAAAATATTGTAACTAATTATTTATATAATAATCATTACATCCATTTTTATATAGTTAGAATTACTTAGAGCTTGAAAGAGAGATTCATCTCTTATATCCTTCTTTCATCTCACAAGTCCCTACATTCTAACTTTATTCCTAATAAAATTAACTAAGTTATAATTAGAAGTACACGTTTATTAAAAAGTTAATATTCTGGTGTAAAATGTGTTGTGAAATACATTTTAATTCTGAAGATTTTAAAACTCTTCAGTTATTTTATTAGATTTTTTCCCCTGGCTTGATAAAAACAATTAGATTAGCACTAAATATGCATTATAAGAACACAGGTAAATGAGATTAAAATAAGTTTAGTAAAATTGTGAGTAATATAAATTAGGTTTATTTGTCAACAAGTAATCAAATGCTAATACAACTTATTGAGCATACGAGAAAAATATAATACAATGTCATGAGCATATGGGAAATTCAGTTAATACCTTGAAGTATATATGAGGTTAAATAGTAATTAAAATAAATCTGTTAATAAAGTTAAGAAATGCTTGAGCAATTCACATTTCATGACGAAAAAACAAACTATATATATATATATGTGTGTGTGTGTATATGTATATGTATATGTGTATATGTATATATGTATGTGTGTGTGTAGTGTGTGTGTGTGTATACACACATACATATATGTAAACTTTTAATTTTTTGGATTTTAATTTTTCAGCTTTTTTTGCTTGCTCCTCAATTATATAAGTGGGATTTCGTATGTCCATTGATCTAGGATAACGTGGATCGATTAGTTCTGGCAAAAGACAGTCAAAATAAAAATCATTTAATTTTAATTTGTGTCTCCCAAAATATATCATCTCTAAAAATTTGTTCAGTTTTAATTCCTTTTGGGTACCAAATGGCAAACCAACAAAAGTTTCGTTCACTAATATGTAATTGTCCTTGGATTTGATAATAAAATTTATGTTTTTATTTATAACCTTAATTTCTTTTGTTTTTCTGTCTTTTTGCCAGAAATTGAATGCAGATTTCTTTATAAATATTTTAAGTCCTATTTCTTTTTCTAGCTTCGAGAATAGCAGTTTTTTCATGAATAACCTCGCATAAAATTGCTTCATTTTTTACGTTGGAGTATAATATTGTTTTTACTAAATTTTGGCATCCTGTAAAGGGTAACTTCCGACATACAGCACCAAAATTCGACGCTGTCAATCGAATTCTCGCCTTTCTCCAAGCAGCTTTCTCACTTTGAAGTATAGTAGCTCTTTCTAAATCTTCTCTTTCTTTCAAAGTAAGAGCTAGACTAGTCAATAATTTCGATTTTTTTCCCTCGTATTCATTATGTGATAAATCTGGCTTTTCAGCAGCTGGGCCATAATTTTTGTCGAGACCTGGAAAAATCTTTGCTAAATTCCTAGGCTTTGACTTATTTTTTGCTTTATTTAATTAATTTATTCTTTTATTTTTAAACTGCTTGCAGTATTTACCTAGTTCTTTGTGCATTTCAACATATTTTTTTTAGTATTGGGAAAGAACTGAAGCATAGCATCTTGTTTGGTAGAAATTCTTTTGGACAATAGTTGACTCTCTTCCCACCCATTATTTTGGCAACAATTGAATTAAATTGCTCTATAATATTAGTATTAGCGTTATATAATAGACTTCTGGCATGCAGGGCTAAGGACTCCAAAATTTCTAATATTTTATATAAAATACCATCGCTTTTAAGGAGCTGAAGGTAATTTTTTTGCCATTTTCCTTACAAAAATACTTTTTGCATGTTTCATGATTTCCAAACACATGATTTGGGATATTTATTATATCTGTTTTTAAATTAACTATTTTATGATCAAAGATTAGCAGTTCTTTGCGCCAATGGCTGGCACTGGCTACCACGTCTTTCCTGATTCTTAAAATATTTTTCCCTAGCAGTTTCCTATTATTTATATTATAACCCAATTTTGTGTATTTTGCTACTTCTTTTAATTTATTACACATATTTCTGAGCAAATGATTCTTACACTCTATTTTTTCAACTTCCGAATCGTCGTAGGGTCTAGTATCTAATATTTTTTATATACGTTACTGTCTCCATCACCTGTCATGGTGGCATATTTTAAGCTGTACATATTTAAACTGTGGCAGAAACCTTCAACAATTATGTCAGCTTCCATGCCAGATGAACTGGCATTCCAATTCTTTGAACATGTGTGAATTTTGGGTTCCAAATTTCTTTTTTCCGCTATAGCACAAGAAGAGCTATATTTGTTTCTGACACCAAGGTATAATACCTTCTTTGTGTTATATCCAATTATGGCAGCCTAAATTGAGAGAGAAAAAAGTAGATTAAAAATATCCCACAAAATTTATTATATCATTAATTAAATAATATTTATGGCTAAGAATTATATTTTCTATCAAATACATTTCGTGAGCATAAAATGAACATTTTAAGCCTTTCATCTGTATTGTATTGTGTTGTAATGTATTGTTATCATTCGTTTGGTTATTGAAGTGCTTTTATGTTTTTCTGCTGAACTTTTACTTCAAACACAATTTTTTTCCAACGATTATATATAATTTTTCAAATTTAAAATATGTTTAATTTCTTGATCAGACGCAATATTTTAGTATGATAGTAACGTATGCTTATTGATCATACCTTATAGTGTATAATATTTTTTGTTTTCTTCCATGAAATAAGTTGAAAGTAAAATTAAATGTCTAAATGTTTGTAGAGGTATAAACTCATTAATTTTGCAAAATGATTAAAAATCAAATTAAAATATTTGTCTCACTATTATTCTGATAAACTTGTTATCATTCTTATTATTAGATATTTTACTTTATAAGAAATATATATATATATATATATACATATATATATATATATATATATATATATGTATTGCATTTTTTATATTAAGTTCCTTAAATTTTTAATACATAGGTAGTCTTGTTTCAAAATCATAGTATATAATATAATTGAACAAGGTAACAAAAAACAGTTTATAATATTTCATTTTTAAAATTCATTTAAAGGAAAATAAACAAAGTTGATTTAAAAGTACATGTCATAGCTACTTTTCCAACGCTAATTAACAAGAATCTAACATGCATTGTTTACAGATGTCTTTTCTATTTCGTTGAGTGAGAAAAACTAATTCTTGTTCGATTTGGAGTGTTTCTCTACCGCATCGTAAAACAGCGGGAATCATATGGGAAGCAGTTTTTCCCAGAAATTTCCCCTTCTTTAGGTTACCGTAGTGAAATCGAAAATCAAGCCAAGTTTGGCGTTAAAAAATTTTTTCAGCTTCATAGGTGGCGTTGTGTACAGAAATGGATTTTCAGAAATAAGAATGAGTTTGATTTATAATCAAAATTCGTATCAAAATATATTGATGCAATCAAAAATATTTTTAGCTTAAAATAAACAAAAATGTTCATTTTGTAAAAAAAAGGAAATATCTTTAAGCCAAATTTTGTACAACCTTAATGAAATTAGAATTTGGTTGAAATTTACTCGCATGGAGATATTTTGACATTTTAAAAAATATTTGCAAAAATTTTAAGCACTAAAAATTGGTGTCGAAGTGACAGTAGTTCTGTTTTCTGTAATTTACAAAAGACTGGAAGTTTTTTATCGTGAAAATAGCACTTGTGACACGCTAAAATATTATCCATAGGATTAAGATAGGATACGATTTTCCCCGACGGAAGTCTAGCAGGGCCTTAAGCGTTTGAATGCAGTGCTGTGAATGAAAGTACGGCAGGGATCTGGTTTCACACATTCAAGTCGGGAGATTTGTGCCTGAATGAT